>JAVHNF010069346.1:7972-20751 GCA_034783455.1 Micropsitta finschii | reverse complement strand
CAGATCATAATTTAATCATGAAATATTTGTGAGGAAAGGATTGTCTCCTTACTTTTTGTAAGTTTCTAGAGGTAAGCATATGCCACAGTGGAAAAGGCAACTTATTTTTCCTGAGTTTTGTCATTTAATTTCTGTTAATTTCACGTTCCATAAGGAACCTGATATTGTAGATATATGTAACAAATATATAGGTAGAGTCTTTAAAATATAAAAATGCTGTGGCAATGTATCAGTATTTTATGGTTTGTTTCTTTTTCTGAGTATATTGAATGGGAGTGTGATCCCTGACATAGGAAAGAAAGTATGCCTAAGAGTCACAGAAGCTTGTACGTTGAGTACTTTGCTAGAAAAATTATTCATATATTGAAACTAAAGAATGGGCAGTTATACTGTGTTAAATCAAAGCATTAATGAAATGATCAATCATTTCACACCATTCATTTTTGACACTTCTTACACTTACATTTTGATTTCAGAGCAGTCATGTAATAGTTCAGACTTACACAGTGGGATTGTTATATTGCATTTTCCAAAATGTTTTACCTGGAGTTACATGCTCATGACAGTCTAATGGAAAAGTGCTTTTCCCTGCTGTTTCTAATATCACCACTATCTTACAGCCTCGTCAGTAAGGTATTGTCATAATCTTTGTTTTGCAAAAGCAAATTGTTAGTAATGCAAAGAGAAAATAAGGTGAATGATTCTTAACATCAAAATGGAGGGAAGATGTGCATTTTCTTTTGCAGTAGTTCAGTACAAAACAGATGAGTTTTGTATTCTAGATGAAACTTTGAAAACTGACAATATTGGAGTCTCACGTATTGTAGCTGAATATAACTGAAAACAAAAGGGAAGACAGCAGAATTTTTTAAGACTGAATATGCTTATTGTTAACCAAGTAGTGGCAATTCTTATGTTATTTAGGGGTAATTGAAGTTATGTCTGTGTGACATACAAATAAGAAGCAAGACGAGGAAGAAATTTTTTGATCTATTGATCTTTTGACAGTGCTATATTTAAATAATATTTTACCTCCTTTTTAGCTGAACTTTGAGGAAAACAATGTCTATCCCATTTAATCAACCTGAAGAAGGTGTTACCTTTCATTAAAACAAGAGAAGAACATGTATGCTGAAACTCTCTGACTTGTGCTTATGCTAGTAGATGTCTGGCTTCTTGCTTCTTGACTCGTTTTTCAGGAGGAGAGCTCACTAGTAGCTTTTTTGTAGTTTTGAAACTGAAATATTGTTTTCAGCCTTTAGTCAGAAAGACACGAATAGAAAAATGTTTAAATACACTAGGTAGTTCTTTGAAAGCTTTCCTAACAAGTTACTGTATATTTTGTGAATCTTGGTGACTAGATTATTTGATGCTAACTCACTGGAAAAACCTAGTGCTGCAGCAAATGGTTTTGGTGACCCAAGTTAGAAGCACTGTTTCGTGTGGATTAATATTGACTCAATATCCAACTCTTAGCTAAGAAGCACAGTAGAAGACTGTCAAAAATATTTAACTGATTTTCCAAATGCAGATAATATAAATACTCAGTTTCTAAACTGAGTGATTAGTTTCTTTTACACTCTATGAAAAGGTCAAGTGTAACCAGGAAAACCTAAGAAAGAAGCTTATTTTCAAACTTTCTTCTGAAAGTAATTAGACCTAATTACTAAATAAAGGACAGCCAGCATAAGCAAAGGAGAGGTGGTGCTGTTCACCTTTAAAAAAGAAATTGGTGTGTAGGAATCAAAGTTATGTTTTAAAAGGGATATTTTAGGCATGTTTTCTTGATCTTTGCATGCATGCAGTAGAACTACTGGTCATAAAGGAGTTTGAGGCTCCCTCAACAATTACAGTTTGTATTTTTGTTTGAATCCCAACAGGGAAATGAGGGTGATGGAGCTCTAATCTCTAAATACCATTTCCCTCTAATCTGGTTATGAAATAGCAGCTGATTGCAAATACAGCTGTGCTGGGCAACGCATAGTTTGGGTAGCAGTGGTTCTGCCTGCTGTTCATGTTCTAGTTATCATTTATCCTTCTTAGTCATAACTCATGATTTTTCCTTTTTTTTGAGACATTGCAAAGTAATACAAATTTTAAACACAAGCAGCAGAGTATTTTGCTTGTGAAAGAAAATCATCAGCTGATAGTGACCCTAGGAGAAGGATACAGAACTTCTGGAAAACCACACGTGAAAGAAAGCTGGCTGAAATACTTTGTCCAGTAGTTACAGCTATTCTGCTTCCATTCCAGGATCTTTATTTTCTTAGTATCCTAAATGATGATGTGAAGTTGCATTGTCCTTCGGTTAATTTTGTTTTTAATGTAGGTTTGATTTTTTTTTTTTTTTTGAGCATGTTACAAATCCATTAATTCCTTTCTTGCATTCTTTTTAGCTTAAGAAGTTTAACAAGAACATACTTGGTTTACAATTAAATTGTATTTTCCTAAATAGGTAAATAGATACGGAAAAAATACTGTTACGCTATTCTATGGGTAGCCATCCAAGATTACAATTAAAGCAAGTGGTTAGTTAGCCTAATGTCTCTAACAATGTCTGTGGAAGAGCTAGGAATATAGTTCTGGTTTCCTGAGGCCCTGTTCCAATGCTATGTCTGTTAGATTGCATTCATTTTCCCCTGTATTGTTCGCAGCTTGAGCTTTGGTTCCTGAAATGATTGTCAGTACTAGCATCTAGCCAATAAATTCTCTTCTGCACAAATGAAATGAATTTCTATCATAATTCCATTTATTAAGGGAATCTAACTGTGTAATTTATTTCCGAAGGCTGGCTTTATAGTTGTGTTTGGGAAACTACGACCAACAATATTAGATATTTGCCTCACTTAGAATAAAGAAAGAAAAGAAGCAAGAAAAGGGATGCAGCTGCATGTCTGCAGATGTACTCTTTTTGGTTCCTGTGTTACCACAATTAGAGAATAGACTTGTCTGATGCACTGTATCTGTAGTAATGAAAATATGCTGAATTCTACATTGCACTTGGCATATTATATTATTCATAATGCAGTGCTACATGGCCTTGATTGTACTTTACAATTCTTCCTGTTTATATTAGGTAGGTTGCTTGGATTAAACACATTTTCTGTATTGTACTAAAAGGCTATGAGATTTTTTCCAGTGGTTTTATTTTATCGAGACAAATGCCTTTATCTCTGGGTAATCTATGCAGTCATGTTGATAGGGCTCCCACTAAGAACATGAATAAGGCATAAATGAATGGAGTTATCAAAAATCCCTGGCCTACAGATTCTTTTATAAATGCTTGGAGAGAAATAGTTCATATTCACAGCTGTTAGCATGTCTTGATGACTGTCTCACTGGATTTTCTTCAGGTTTGTTAGTGTTGAAAGGAAAAGGAGGTAGGCATGTGTGGAAGCTGTTTCTGCTTCTCATCTTTACAGTGGTATCTTTTTTTAATAATATGTATAATATGTTATCATAGAACCTGAGTTTCAGGTGTGCACTAAGTGATGGTTGTCAAGCCCCGGATGATTCTGTCACCCTCTCACCAGGACGCAGGCATGTGCAATGTAGTAGTTTGTCATAGACCATAGCCTGTGTTGTTGAGCAAGTCCACTGTAGCACTGTGCCACTGTGAAGTTACCAAATGCTAAGACCCTCATATTTAGGTATGTCAAATTGTTGTAATGAGTTTGCATCCTGGATAAATTAAGCAAACCTTTGGCTGCCAAGGTGTGGCAGTGTCTCTCAACTGGTTATCTTTAAATGCATTTGTGAGGAAGGGGGGGGGACTAGTCTCAGACTGGGTCATACTTTACTTTTTTCATATTTTCTTGTATCTTGAAATCTCTCTAGGAGAGATTAATATCAAACTGCACTGAGTTGGCTGAATAGGGTTGAGTGAAGGAAAGAAATGTGCGTTGTGTCAGAAAGCTGTGAAAGCTTTTTTTTTTTAATTTTATTTTATTTACTTTTTTAAATTTTTATTATTTTTTTTATTATTGTTATTTCTGCTCCCCCCTCCATCTGTGGTAGGATTTCTGTTTTGTTTTGATTCTGCTTTTTGGCAACTGTGCTTGACCCATGAGCTGAACTTATCTGAATAGCTGTCTATCTTGATGGCACTGGATGAGCTGCATATGAAGCCTCAGTACACCATCTGCATTCTGCTAACACTTGTAGCAGTGTCTGTCAGCTTCATTCACTGCCTGCATAAGGGTGTTGGGTAGAAAAGGGAGAGTTGATCTTTGTGTGACTTCCTAAGAGATCTAATGATGGAGATGCAGTTCTTTCAGTCTCTCTATTGCATGCATTGTTACAAAAAGAATATAAGCCATTTTGCCATCAACTTGGAATTTGGTTTTTTTCATTAAATGAAGTGCTGGTTTTTCCCATCAGTAGTTTTGGAGGTTGCTGAAGGGTACAGGAGTGTGAGAACTAATATTTTCTCTCTGGTCATTGACACAGGATCATCCATCAGTTTAAATAGTTCAGGTCCATATCAGATTATGGCAGGTTCAATATACTTGCTTAAATCGAGTGATTTTTGAATTATTTCTCTATAACCTTTTACAGTCCTTGACATTAGAAGGAACAGTGATTACAAAGGAAGCATTCAGCTTTACTCCAGTAGATTTGTGACTAGCTGACTTCAGAAATAGAAGATATTAAAATTAAATTTCTCTTTTATGATTAATAACAATTACCAAATTTCAATTTCAGGCTTCGCAATCAGTTCTGACCTCTGAGAAATCAGTTTCTGAAATACCTGAAGCAATGGATGACTTCTTCTGCAATTTCCTGGTCAGACTGGGAATGTCCAGAACCCTTGACTGCTTTCAAACGGAATGGTAAAGTATTTTAAGACTCAGAATTACGAAGTAGATGCTCAGGATTCAAATATTTCCAGTGTTTCAGGATATATTTCCATAAAACTCTTTTAATTACAAGTGAATTTTAAACATGTAATGCTTTGCGAAGTAACTCTACTGATGTTGAGAATGAGGCTGCAAACTATTGTTTCAAGGGCAGACTTTCAAGAAAGCTTACTTCAGGGAGCTCCTAAAGAGGAACCTCTGAAGAATCAGGTGCAGTTCATCTAACTGTAGACATTGACAAACCTGAAGTAGTCACCTGAGGCCTCTTTTGTGACCAATGAAGAGAAATAATCTTTCAGGATGCAGCTTGTCTGAGTTCTTTAAGCCGTCTTCTTTAAGACAAATTAATTCATTTGTATTTTTTTTAAGTATGTTCTGCTCTCCACTGACTACCAATGAAAATTAAAACCAGCTACAGTACAAAGACTGATCATCATTGGATCAAGTGAGTCCAACACAAAATGACCATGATTTCACTTCAGCAGTGCTGAGAAATCATATGGCTGTGTTATTTTCTTAGTTTCCAGAACATGACTGCCTGCTTAAAAACTGAGTATTTTGTAGTATGCTACAGTATGTGCACTGTAATTGGGTGGATTTAGATATTCATCATAGCTAAGTAGATTTCTTCATTGTAAGTAGAATAATCATGATTTTTGATACTTGGTAATTTTTGTTACGTCAGTCAAAATAATACTTTTTTTTTTCCCTAAAATTTTAATTCTTACAGTAATCAGAAGAGTAAACTCTTGAGCTATTATTTTTTTTCCCCCAGCTTTTATACATTGCAAGGATTTTGTCCATTGTTGTAAAGAAGTTTAAACATGCAGCTTTGTCTAAATGCTCCACTTTTTCCTCCTTCATATATGGAATCCCACATGATGTATACTTTTTCTATAATTCAGTAGGAATGATGTGCCGGGAATGCTGCAGAGCTCAAGAGGAGAACTGAATTATTTTGTAGCAAATGATGACAATTGTCAAAAAATTCTTTTGAAATATTTTACTTAGAGGCTTGCTCTCAATCTGTAAGTTGCATTGGAAAGATTCTGAGAACTGGAAACACCTCTCTTTGGGTTATCTTGTACTCAGTCTTTAAATATCTTATTTTTTTCCTACAAAGGCCTTGAAGCTTTTAAATTTTCTTAGAAAATGGATTTAGTGGGGAGTCATTGCTATTGTTTGCAAGGCTCTGGTATTGCTAGTGTAGAGCTCGCCAGTCAGGCGTTGCCTTTGGAATTAATGATGATCAGCTTTTTATAGCATAACAGTGCAACTTAAATGACTCCTTAGAGAAGGAGCCCTATACTTCTGTGTTCTTTTTAAACAGAAGAACTGATATGAATAGCATCAAGTTTGAAGTCTGAAATTTTTTAGGCTAAAAGAGAATTAATACTAGGCAGATATAAATAGCACCTTTTTATGTAACTAGAGCTTTCTTTGAAGCACTTAACCTGAATTTATATCAATGGCAAAATTCAAAGTGCTTTTTAACAGAGCAAGTGCAGGTCTTAGCAAACCCTATCTTGTAAATCCTTAGCTATACATACATATTTTGTCAGTAAGTAATATATTATTTTCTGTAGCATTACAAATAAGCTCATTATATCAGGTTCTGCTCTTACTGTATTGAGACTTTTTCTGCATTAATACCTTATTTAAAAATGTTTCATGTTGATTTGAAATAGATAACCGACAATATTAATGAAAGTGAGAGCAAATTAGTGTACTTGGGTTCCTCATTATGTATTGGGATGACACACTCATGCTGTGGTGATCAAGTCCTAATGGAATTTAAAATGAGAAATTAATTAACATAGAGAAAATGTATCAAAAGGCTTGCTCTGAAATAATTGTCTGTCTGAGATCTAAAGGTCACTTTAATTGGACCAAATTATCTGTGTTTATTTCAGAGTTTGAGAAAACATTGTTATTCTCTCCAGCTATATAAAATGTTAGGATTTGATTATGTTTTACTTTAAGCCAAACCCACTCTTTTTCTCTGGTGTAATGTGTAATTTCATCACACTTGTCATGGTTTTTTTAGTTGTGTAGATGTGTTTGCATGTACACTTTTTCTTCCAGTTATACTTTAGGGAACTAAAAATGAGATTTAAATTATTTTTTAGAATTTCTAATTCACCATTAAATTTTCTGTTCGTTTAGTATACAGAACTTCATAGTGCTTTAGTTTCTTATTAAACATGTTGGATTGGCAGCTTTGAAGTATGAAGTGCAAGGGCTGATCGACTGTAAATTCATGCATCTGACAGACCATTCCTCCTAATCCCAGAGAGCTCACTGCTGCTGACAGCATGTTGCCAGTCTGATGAACAGATGAATCATTTGCTGTTCTCACATATGCACAAAGTTATCACTGTGATTAGTTAGTATACTCATCGGACTGGTATCTGTAAGTGTTCTTGGAGACCTGGCAGTGTTTCAGCTTGTGAGTAAAAGGAGGGTTGCACACTGATTACAGAAACGTGATTTGAAAATTCTTTTCTGTTTGATGTGGTTTGATGCGACTGAATGTAGATGACCAAGCAAGGTTAAAAGCTATGTTTATCTTCCTGTGTGCCTTGCAAAAATCACCTGGGTTGTGCATAAGAGAGCACATGCAACAAAGCTACTATGTCTGCTCTGAGCATAAAGGGTAAACTTGTTACAGAAAAATTCCTTTTTGCATATTGAAGAAAATGGGTATAGGCTGTGATCATCCATGTCGCAACTCTCTGAAGATAGTGGAAACAATCTGCTTATTCCAGGCATGCCTAAGCTGTGTCTGCTCTCTGCCCTCTGGCCTGTGAAATCATACAGTTACATTAATATGTTGTTGCTCTGAGTTCGTAAATCCCAAGAGAAGCAAGGGTTATCAGTTTCAGGACAGCATCAAACTAAAACATATTCAGTTTTCGTATTAGAACTGGCTCAGAACACAAGTACTAGCCAGTTTGATTTGCAAAAGCCCATTGGGACATACCTACTTTCTTGCCTGCATAACTTGATAATAGAGATTTTGTACTTACACACTGTAATGGATTGGAGGAGTACACTAGGGCAAAAAGATGCTTTATTTTTCTGCTGTCATTTCTTTGTTAGCCTTCGGTTGAAATGGGTTAAGACATTATCAGTTGGAATGATAACTTTCAGTAAGAAGTTCTTGTAAAACCTAAAATTTGAAATTTTAATCTCTGAATGCATCTGTAGGTGAGTTGTCCCTTAGGAAAGAACTGTTCTGTGCTACCTATCAGGTTAATGCAGAGTCTCTGCAACCTGATTCCTTTAAACTCCTAGAACCTTGAATTCAGTGTAATGTATATATATAGTAGCAGCGTATTGGTTTTAGTCAGTCTGCACTGGGCTTGATCATAAAATCATAGTTGATGTTAGGTTTCCAGATTCTTGCTTAATTTTGAATAGTGATTCAAGAATTATTACTCATTTCTGAAAAGCTTAGGAAAATACCTGTGTGTGCATGGAACTAACTAATGTAATTTGAATCCCAGTACCCTTCTGTAATGGAAAGAAGTGAGAACAAAAGCTATTTGGCAATCAGCTAGATATGTAGGAGTTCTAGAAGTTTTACAGGACTAGGCTGATGAAAGATAATGAGATTTCACAATGCAGTTTTATTGCAGGGTTTTCTGCTCCATGTCAGCTACATGCACAAGAGCCTTCATTTTTAGTACTGTTTTTAGACAAGGGCATAGAGAATTTATTGGCATTAATTGTATTTCATTAAAATTGTTTTTCAGAGTTCTTAGCTCTGCTGGAGGCTAAATTCATCAATTATCTATGTTTGATGTGTCTTCGTGCGGAAGTGGAATGGTTTTTATGACGTGCAGTTAGGTCATTCAACTGAGATTTTTTTTTTTTCTGGCAAATAAAGGAATATGTAGAGTTGTGATAATTTGTGATGAAAAGTGCCCTTATTTTGCAATATTTCCAACAGGAACTGTACCTGCTCATCAGTTAATATTTACTGGGGGGGAAGACTAAGCTTCTTTTAGTGTTAAAGCCTGTTGCCACTGTGATTTGCTTAGGAAAACAAAGTGATGATAGAATTTTACTTTGGATGTGTTCAGTTTAACTTTTGAAAAATCTTTCATTTACTGGTGATGACTGTGAGTGACAGCTTTTCTCTCAATTATGCTCATACATCAGTTTCTTAAGGATTTACATTATAACATTTCATCATTAGTTCATNNNNCCCCTGATCATCCTCGTGGCCTCCTCTGCACTTGTTCCAACAGTTCCATGTCCTTTTTATGTTGAGGACACCAGAACCGTACACAATACTTCAAGTGAGGTCTCAAAAGAGCAGAGCAGAGGGACAGGATCATCTCCTTTGACCTGCTGGTCATGTTCCTTTCAATGCAGCCCAGGGTCCCTTATTCTACAACGACTTCTTGTTCCTACAGCATGTTTTATTGATCTAGCTATGCTGTGCTTCCTGTCTTCAAGTTTCAAATCTGCTGCTTGTGTCCAAGTATGGGAGATAGCATTTAGTATTACTTTTATTTTGAATTACTGCTGTTCTTTTCATACTTCCTTACTACTACTGGGGAAAAAAAATCCACACAGGTTCAATATATTTTTCGCCTGGAAGGCAAAAAATGCTCATACTACTCCTTCTAGTGAATTTCCATGAAGAGCTTCTTCCAGCTGCAGTCACAATCAGCAGGAAATCTGATGGTGGGGCTATCTTTATCTGGTATAAATTATTTATAGCTCCATTGAGCCTATGCTTGAACTGATACAGCTACAGTAGTGCAGCGTCTTCATCTTCCATGGGTTTGTAAGGGCTTGTACAAGCTGAAGGTCTTGCTTTTCTGTGTTTAGGGCAGAAACAGATAAGAAATAGCTGTTTTGTACATATGTCGTGGTTTAAACCCAGTCGACAAGTCAAGCCACACAATTTGTAATCCCCCCCCCCGAAGGGATGGGGAGGAAAATCTAAATAATGTAACTCCCACGGGTTGAGATAAGAACAGCCCAGCAACTAAGGTACAACACAAATCACAACTGCTACCACCAATAATAATGATAAAGGAAATAACAAGGGGAGAGAATACGATACCACCAGACAAAACGAGCCCGACTGAGCAGAGAGAGCGGAAGAGCACCCGTGCGTGCCTTTCCGGGTAACTCCCAGTTAACTCCCCAGCCATGATATATATGGTATGGAATAACCCCTTTGGCCAGCCTGGGCCAGGCATCCCATCTCCGTCCCGCCCCCAGCAGAGCATGAGGCTCAGAGAGTCCTTGGCTAACCCAAACATTCTGACCAGTAACTATAAACATTGGTGTTATCAGCTCTGTTCCCAGGCCGAAAGCCTAAAACATAGTGCTGCACCAGCTACTAAGAAGAAGAAAAAAAAAAGACTGCTGCTGCTGAACCCAGGACAACATATGTGTTCTGGATTCTGGAATCACCTCTGCAATGTCTGCTTGCACAAAAGCATTTTATGCTCATATATATAGACTGAATCTTCATGTCTTTTGAAACACTTTGACAGATCACTTATAATGATTCCTTGAACAAGCAGGGTTCTGAAGAAGCATTTATTTTGTGTAGTGCCTGTCAACTTTTTTTTATTAAGTTTAGCTTCCCTGAATCTTTTCTGACATCACTGCTTTCTTTTTGTATGGAAGATATTTAGGTGTTTTCAGTTGCTTTACAGTTAAATGCCTTTAAAATAAGCCTAATGTGAATAGTGTTAATGCCTATATCCTTTTTACTGCCAGTTAGAGTATTCTTAGCTTTCATTGACATCCTACTGAAAGATGGATAGTCCTAAAAGATACGAGACTGAGTAGGCTTCATTGCCTGGAGCTATAGATATTCCTAGGTTGCTACACAGCATCACATGCTGCTTCAGATCCTCCTTTTACTTCTCAAAAGGCAAGTTATTCTGTACAAGTATGTAACTAAAGTAGCCTTCAGGCTTCTACATTACAGAATCCTGTTTTCATGGGGGCTGGTAAAATAGGTAAATATTGGTAAATAGAATTTTATGAGAGGGCAACATAAGTAAAGAGGAAGGAATGAAGAAATTTCCCTAGGTGAGCTCTGTATTCTATGCTGAAAATAGCACATAGACTCATTCATCCAGGTTATCTGCAGCTTTGCCATTTTACTTGTGTCTTCAAAAAATAAACTTGAATGTAAAAGCACTGCGAATATATACAAATGTTATTTGAACAAGAATATTTTTTTCCTATCTTCTGTTTAAGCTGTTTGGAAGAAAGGAAGACAAAGAGCAATTGTGTGACCTTAAGTATTGTTAACATATCTCTTGATTATTGCGGGCTGTAATACATTTTAGAATGAAAACTAGTAAAATAGAACAGCGTGGTGTGATAGTACTGCTGCTAATTGTTAATGATCATAGAATGTAAAGGCCTTGAGATGGTAAATATATGTGTAATTCTCGTTTAGGTAAATGCTGGTATGAGAGGGGAGACACCAGTGAAGTGAGAAAAAAGGAAACATGGAATATAATATCTCTGTTTCTTTTCTACTAGGTATGAACTTGTACAGAGAGGCCTGCTCACAGCCAAAGACATTGAATTGGTTCCAACTGTGTATACCTGCAACCAGCAACTTGAGGCTGAAAATACACATTTGAAGAAAGACCTGGAAAACTATAAACATGCTGCAAAGTATGTTATTTGCTCTTACTGACACTTTGATATACAGTAGTAAATGGCCACATAAAGTAAACCTGAGTTCTGAATGGAAATAATAAGTTCCTGTTTGTTCTGCTGGCTGCACATATTTTTACATCTAGGTGCCAATTATGATTAAAGTTCAAGCTTCTCTGAGCTCTATTAGAAACCTAAAATCTCTGTTTCTTTTATTTGTGTTTACTGAGCTATAGAAAATAATTTTCAATATTCAGTAATCACAACAAAGTACTGCAAAGAATCATGAGAGTATAATATGTAGAACTAAAAAATAAACAGTTATGTGAATTTTGTATTAAAATACAGGACTATAAATTACAGCTACTTCAAACTATTAATATAGGAAAAAAATCAGTTATACATTTATTCATTTTTTTTAATTGCAAAAAAATCTACTGCTCTGGTCCTGGTGGTAAATGGTATGTCAGTGCAAATTACCTTTCTTGGTTATACCTGTGTGTACGTTGTAGTATTTGATTTTACAAGTCAGTTTTACATCAGTGATAATAGAGTTAACATATTTATGTGTTGGAGAGGTGCAATAGTGAACTACATGTGACATGGCCTTTTCTGAAGAATGGTACATCTGCATATGTATGTATTCATTGAGAATTTACCCTGAGACTGAATTATGTGCTCAGTTCAGTTTTGTCAGTGCATAGTTTTAAAATACAGAGCTGTAAAAAAATTACCTTCATCTCCTTGATTCTTCCTCAAGATTGCCCAAGCTACTAATTTTCATTTAGATTGTTCCTTTATATGAAAATAGCTACTCAGATGTTAAATAATCATTGCTGCTGATAATAATGATGATCAAATTATTTTCCAATGATAATGATTTATTGCTTTTTAACTTAATAAATTAATTTACCATAGTCTAATAGTTAAAGAAACAGCTTTAATAATCAAGTCAAATACTGTGTAGTCTAAATATACTGCTGTCATGGTTCAAGCCCAGCCAGCAACTTGGAACCATGCAGCCTCTCGCTCACTCCCCTGTTTCTTCCTTCCCCCACTCCCAGAAGAATGAGGAGGAGAATTTAAAGAATGCAACTCCTATGGGTTGGAATAAGAACAGTCCAGTAATTAAGGTGCTACCACCTATAATAATAATGATAAGGGAAGTAACAAAGGAATAGAAGACAACCGCTCACCACCTGCTGACCGATACCCAGCCCAACCTAAGCAGTGATCTTCTGGATAACTCCCCCCAGTTTATATACTGAG
>JAVHNF010069345.1:0-12434 GCA_034783455.1 Micropsitta finschii | reverse complement strand
TGGTAAATCAGCAGCACTTTGCAGCAGATACTCTAGCAGCTGGATTAAACCTATAGACCTAGAAACATTGCCTCTTGGGTACACTTGGGGAATAGCATTTACAGCTTGTGAATAGGGAAAAAAATATATACCTAAAAGCAAAAGAAAGAAAAAATAAAACTGATTTTATTTCTTTTTCTGGGACAAGTTAATAATATACTGAAATATTGCAATTTTGAGAAAAAAAGGTGAAGCATCCTAGAGGCAGCCAACTTACTACAGTATCACTGTCCATGTGAGCATTGTTCTACAACAGGAACTCCCTTCTCAGTTTCTTATAGAGGCAGACTCTCATCAGCATTTTAACCAGGTCTAATGGAGATCCTTTATATTGAAATTGTAAAAGTGCCAGTCCAAGAAAAATAAAAAGACACAGAATGAACTTCACTTATTTTCTTCCTAGCTGATGGGAAAGCGTGCTTATACTTTAGCATAGGAAAGTCCATTTAGGGAACTTTCGGACGCCATCTCTCTTTCTTGTTTTTCACTTGAAGATTTTATTCACTTTTCCCCTTTTCTTGGTTACACAATGTGAATGGAGTCTTTCAACTCCATCTTTTTGTGGGACTAGATCACCCAAAGAGGCAGCAACACAGTTACGGACAAAAGCACAAAGGAAAATTTGCAATATATGATTAAAAAAGAATAAAAAAGTGAAGATAAATACAATGTGGAGACTTCTCTATTCACAGAAGCCACCTGTGGGGATGCAGAAATAGCTTGGGAACATTTTCCATAGGTATACTTTTATGTGCTTCTAATATGGACACATTGGTTATATCATATTTGGCCTTTTCTTCATTATCTGCAAGTCACAATGCCATGGATGCTCTTTTTGGGGTGGGTTTTGGATTTTTTTTTTTTTTTTTGAGATTTATAAATAGAACAGTGATTAGAAACTTGCAAAATTGATCTTACTGGCAAATTAAATTTTAATTTAAAGGTGCATTTTAAAGTACTGTTTTCTTGCATAGCTAATACAGAATATGCTATTAGCATTTGCTTTTCAAGTCTGCAGTTGTTACCACATAAACAGCAGCTATAGCATACTCCCTTCTTTCATTAGCTTATTCATATCACTCTCCTCTAAAAAATCTGCTGCATCTTTGCTTCTTAAAGTAAATATTTTATGGTATCACAGTCTGAAATTCAATTCCAGTATTGATTACAAGGTGTATTACATTTCAGTTCCGTATGCATAGAATAAAACCAAAGATATCACAGTTGAAGTACCAGGAAGTTGAAAACCATGAAGCCATGTCCTGTCATGATGACAGGGCTGCACATACTAGAATACTGGTAATAGAAGTAAGTTTTCTAAGAATTCCACTGTGCAACATTTACCGATTAATCCCTTTGGATGCATTTGTTGCCTTTAGTTTGCAAGTTGCCAAAAAAAGATCACAATGGAAATGTTTGGCGACAGTAAGATGGTATGTTTACATTTGTATTTATGTCTTAAGTAAGAGAATTTTTCAAATAAATCACGTTAGTAACTCTCAGGCTACAGTTGTCATCTTCTGTCCCAGTGCTAAAACCAGCGTAGTCACTTCACAGAAGAAAGCTTAACTGTGATTTTCTTTTCAGCCATAAAAACTGACAGGGCTGACTTATTTGTTCATGTGCACTTGCCTAGACAGCAATGCTAAAGAGTATATGGAGAGAGTTAAAAGACTATGTCGCACTTATAAGATGAGATACTAGGTCTTGAAAAGCAGGGGTATGGAGGACTGAACTTACGGTGATGGTAAATAACCAACAGAACAGCATCAATGATGCTTTAGCTAATGCACAGCAAATGCAATCCTTAGACACACAACCAGACCAGAACAGAAGCTCCCACACATCACTGTGTCATGCATCCCCTTCTAATAAAACCAGTATTTGTGTTATCAAGTTTGTTTCTCTTTGGGACTATGCACTTTAGTTCTTACAGTTTCAGTGAAGTGTTTCTAGACTTCTTAGTGAAATATGTGTCAGAGGGGTTCAGCCTAACCAGAGCTTGCCAAAACCCAAGATCTCTGCCTCTATTAAAATAAAAAATATCAATACAAAAATAGATAAATAAGTTTATAAATAAAGGCAAACTGGGAGCAATCTGATAACAAAACCCAGAAACCAGAGCTAAAGAAAGATGGGTGGATTTAGATTAGACATGAGGAAGAAATTCTTCCTTGTGAGGGTGCTGAGGCCCTGGCACAGGTTCCCAGAGAAGCTGTGGCTGCCCCATCCCTAGCAGTGTTCAAGGCCAAGTTGGACTCACCTTGGAGCAACCTGGTCTAGTGGAAGGTGTCCCTGCCCATGGCAGGGGGTTGGAACTGGATGAGTTTTAAGGTCCCTTCCAAATCATAACGTTCTATGATTCTATGAATTGAAGACAGCCAAACAGCAAATCACCTGGGTCACTCAACATTTTACTGGATCCAATTAGACAGCTAACACCTAAACTGCTTTTCATCTTTCTTATTTCTGGACCAGAGAAACAATCCCACTGGAAATTTCAGCTAAACAAGGATATGTTAAAACTATAAATTATGGTTTTGATGAATCAGTATTTTTGGAAAAAAATGTTCCATCAGAAAGTTCCTTTTTCAGTTTAGTTATACCTGGGTTTTTTTAAACACATCAGGATTTTACACAGTGAACAAGGGAAAAGACAATATAAAAGGTATTACCATTCTTTACGCATTACAAGAAAAATATTAAAATATATCAGAAAATATTAAGGTGTTGTGCTGAATGTCTTTCAGTAGATTGCTTTATTTATCTAGGCAAATATTTATATTCTTGCTAACTCACATCTAGGTAATAGCTGAATATGAACCAGAGTTCATTGTATTTAGGTGTCTACAAATTCAAACCAAGAGAAATATAAAACATTTATTATTTTAGCATTTTAGTAATGTACAGATCCACATTTAGTAATGCCAGATCTACACTCTGGCACCAATGTGTTCATGTTTCATGATAAAAAGGCTCCCCACACTAAAAGGACTTCAGTGTAACACAAACAATGGTCATGAGTGCTTACAATCCAACTTAAACAGTGCCTACTGTACCATCTAACACCATATTCTAAATTTACAGTAGGAATTACTGAACAAAAGAGAAAACAAAAAACTTAAGTGAAATTTAATAGTAAAATATGTCACAGGGAAAAATCGTTATTCAAAGTAACTCCAAAGTGAAAAAGAGCAACGTAGTTCATTTGAAGACTGGGCTAGCTCAAAACCGCTGATCTTCAGTTGTGTCTTTACTAGCCATTAGCAGATGGCTAAGGCTGTTATTAGAGCTCCAGAACAGTAGACTGAAGGCCAAGTGCCCAAAACAACTCACCAAATGCTTTTATTTACTAATTTCTAGTCTCTGCCACACTACTGCCATAGTGAAGATATTGTCACCACTGATGTAGTCACAGGCAGATGAGACTTCAGAAAAGAACTTCAGCTCACCACAGCAGATCAGCAATTTGTTGAGTATGAAGCTGCCACTGAAGAGTCATGCTGCTGTGAGGCGAGAGGATGGGTGGCCGTGAGGAGAGATCATGAAGGGAAAGAAGGGGCAGTCATGAGGGAGTATCATAAGGAGAGAGAATGGGTGGCCAGGAGGGAAGATCATGGTGGGGAGAGAACAGGTGGCCAGGAGGGAAGATCATGGTGGGGAGAGAACAGGTGGCCATGACGGAAGATCATGAAGGGAAAGGAGGGGCAGCCATGAGGAAAGATTGTGAGGGGAATGGAGGGGTGGCCTTGAGGGAAGATCGTAAGGGGAGACAAGGGGTAGCCATGAGGGGTGAAGGGCAGTTGTGAGGGGAGATTGTGAGGGAAGAGGAGGGGTGGCCATGAGGGGTGAAGGGCAGTTGTGAGGGGAGATCATGAGGGAAGAGGAGGGGTGGCCATGAGGGGACATTGTGAGGGGAAAGGAGGGGCGGTTACAAGGGGAGATCTTGAGGGGAAAGAAGGGGCAGTCATGAGGGGAAAGAAGTGGCAGTCATGAGGGAAAATCATGAGGGGAGAGAATAGGTGACCATGAGGGGAGATTGTGATGAGAGAGGAGGGGCAGCCATGAGGAAAGATCATGAGGGGAGAAATTAGTGGCCATGACAGGAGATCGTGAGGCGATAGGAATTGCAGCTATTAGAGGTGAAGCGCAGTCATAAGGGGAGATCATGAAGGGAGAGGAAGGGCATCCATGGGGAGAGATTGTGAGGGGAGAGGAGGAGTGGTCATGAGGCAAGATCATGAGAGGTGAAGGATGGTTTTGAGGGGAGATTGTGAGCAGTGAGGAGGGCCAGCCATAAGAGGAGATTGTGAGGGGAGAGAATGGGTGGCCATGAGGGAAGATCATGAGGAGAGAGAAGGGGTGGTCATGAGGGAAGATCATGAGGAGAGAGAAGGGGTGGTCATGAGGGAAGATTGTGAGGGGAAAAGAAGTGCAGCCATTAGGGGAGATTATGAGGGAAGAGCAAGGGCAGCCATGGGATGTGAGGGGTGGATGTGAGGGGGGAGAGGTAGTCATTAGGGGAGCTCATGAGGGAAGATCATGAGCGGAGAGCAGGGTCAGCCATGGGGAGTGAGGAGGGGTCATGGGTGGTAGGGGCAGCAGATACATATGGGCCACATATGTGGGGCAGATGAGAGGTGGCTTTGAGTGGAGATCATGAGCGGCAGCCATAAGGGGAGGTCTTGAGGGTAGATCAGTTTGTCCTTAGTGACACAGTTTAGTGGTGGGCTTGGTAGTCCTCAGGTAACAGTTCGACTTGATCTTAAAGGTCTTTTTCAACCTAGTTGATTCTATGATTCTATGATTCTGTAAAGGGTCATGAGACCACATTTGCTGCTTTGGGTTACTCTGAGTTACTACACATTAATCTCTTTATACCTGCAGGCTGCTCAAATGCCTCAGCTCTTCAGGGCATCACATTAATCTCCTTGCATGTGCTGCTTTTATTTCAAAACAATAGAATCTTCCTGATTTTATTCAATGTCTCTGAACCACAATGACCTCTCAGATGTTCTGATAACACAACTTCCACTGTACATATCTTATGGACCCTACAACTATTTTGCCCTGCTGAGTTTAATGGAGACAGCACATCCAAAGAATTAGTGAAGAGCAGAAACAGAGTGGTTTGCAAGTCTTGTAACACTGTGTATATTTTAAGATAAAGTGTATCTCCAGGTTTTGGAAAGAATTACAGGAAAGAGATTTTAAAAGACAATGTATGTAAATCTTTCAACAATTAGAACCTGATGTGGAAAAAGCTAAGTCAAGATTCTTGAAAATACTGTAACTCTCAGTGCACTAGATAACTCACTTAGCCCTCTTCAGAGCATCACCAATAACAGTTTAGAAAAGACAAGAGTGAAATACAGACTTTGTGAAGCCCATGATGTACATGAATTTAGCTTCACCGATGTTCTCATCATACAGAGTTCAGTCACATTTACTACTTATGAAACTAGTCTGATGAATTCAATTACTGAAGGAAGTCTGGTTTTAATTCTTAGAACTTCTACTTCTTTCAATTTAAATTGATTAATAATAAAAGTTACAACATTTCAGAGGAACAGAATATAAATTAATTATAAACTCAAGCCCTAGCCCATGGCAATAAGATACAAAGCTCTCCTTCATGTCAGCTCAGATGCAGCTTTCAAGTGTACTCTAAAGGTACTTCTTCTGGGAAATAGTTTACTTTATAGATATAAATTACAGTTTATTGCTAGCTGTTTAAAATATCTATGCTTTCGTAAGATGAGTCTTGCTAACCCCCAGCTGTCTCCCATTTACTTGAATTAGAAAAACACTGAGTAAATTGCTGCCCATGGAGCACAAACATAAGCAACTGAAGTACCCATAATTTGTTGGAGTTTTAGATCATCCTAATTTAGATATTTTTTAAAAGACATAATGTAAAATAGATTCTACTTAGTCGCCACCCTGATAAATAGCTCTATTGGGAAGATAATACAGTTGGTAGAAGGGTAAATTAAAAGTAAAATGCAAAAGCCTTTCTGCATCCATGACATACCAAATGTGTTTGGAATGAAGTTATTTGATGGGCCAGTCATAGAAAGGTACAGTGAACTCCCACTATATATGACATAGCTGTTTATTATCTTCAGGGGACTTTCTCATACTCTTGAATTGATATTTACACAACTACATAGATATAGATAAACTAGAAAGTTTCTTACTTCACCATGCCCTTTGGTAATGATATGAACAAAGAATATCCCATGTGCTCTCAATGGGTCACTTAAATATCTTTCTTTTCAGGTTTTATCATATGAAAAACTACAGTAAGTGGGGATGTAGTAGACAGTCACGATATGTACCTGAATTATATATCAAGGTAGCAGCAAGAAGAAAACTTCAAGAAAAGATAATTGACAGCACAGAAGAGGATATCTTATGTCTCAGCAAGCCTGTAGCTTGTCTAATTATTTATGGTATATTGTATGGTTCTTATTTCTATATATTAAACAGAGACAACATATGGGGTGAAAACTGATTCATAATATACTATCTGTCAAAGATAACTGTAGAATGGTAGGTACTGTCACCACTAAGCAAAAACTGCAAGCTCAAGAACTGAGAAATGTGCAGCTTTCCAATGCGTTACAGAGCCAAGTATTTTATTTTCCATCAAAAACACATTTAATATTTCCTTTTGAGGGCTATTTATAACCACAAAGGCAATTTTGTCCTCTTTGACTAGTTAAGACCTTAATCTCTGGCTTTCTGAAGATACTCTTCATAGAATGATTTTCAAATGCGACAATCTCTGATTCTTAGCTGGGGCTGAGCCTTTCCCCTTTTTACAGGGTGCAGTAAAGTCCAGACTAGGAGAGAAACAGAAGGCAGCAGTGGCAAGAGACAAGCAAAGGAAGAAAAACGTGCAAAAAAAAGAGACAGAACTGCAGAAGGTAGAAGTGTGGCTGACAGCCCTAGAATCCCCCAGGACAGCAGTGAGCAGTGAAGAGAATTACCTTGTGGAAAAGACACATCTGGCAGGAAAGATGTCAGCCACAGGAGGTAAAGAAAAATGCAGGCAGGAGGAGAAACAAGTGAGCCACTCTGTGGACAGGAGTGCCTTGGGAGTAACACAACATGGGTAAGATGGCCAAGGATTTACAAATGTGCACGCAAACCCCAAATTAATACAATATTTGATTACCCCTATCAATCTGAAATAGTTTCCTTGGACACGAATCCAAGTGAACACTCAAATTACCTCTTCAGTCACTGAATGGCATGGTTCAAGAGCAAACACCTTACACCCTCACACCCAAGGGTATTAACTAGTCATTACCTCACATTTCCCTGTTTCCCTAATGGGCCCCGTTTCATCTCCCTACGTATTAAAAGCTGCTTCACAGCACATCCACACAAGCAATCTGTAACAGTGCACTTAACCAGTCAGCAGGGATACTGAATAATGAGCCCATCTGTACCATCCTCCCAGCCCTGTCCTGAAAGCATCAGTAAGCTCAAGGAGCAGTATTTCCAAGGTACTTCCATCTAACCAAATTTCTAAGTAACAAAGGAGTACTCTTATTGTTAGGGTGTTTCTAGTGCAATATATAAAATGAGATTTTTAGTGTTCAGCAAATAAAAAGTATTTCACTCGTTTTGTGTCGGCAGAAAACTGATAATAAAATGTCTACTTACAATAACACTACTATAAAAGAATTAAAATCTTCATTCTTTCCTCTTCCATGCAAAACACTTGATTATCCCTATATAGTTGCACTCAGATTAGAACAAAAAATAAAATACTAATTTGGTGGAGAACATTTTTAATAGAAGGGTCCAAGAATAAGAACCTTCTGAGTTCTGCAATGAAAAAAAGAAAGAAAAAGATAAAAGCATTCCTCTTATACTGTAACACCTTTCTTTTCTCAGTTCCTGAAAAAGGAAATGCAGTTCTTTTTCACACAGCAGGAGTAGCTGGAGCTTTATACAAATTCAATGTGCATGAGTGAAATCCATCTTCTGTTCTGGATCAAGCCACAGGTCAAACAAATTTCTGACCAACAGGAAATAATAAGCACAACCATATTTTCATTTGCCTCAGTTCCTGCTAGAATCAAAGCCAAGGCTGTCAATCTTCATTTATCTTTAGATATTTAAAATATTTTCAGTATCATTCTGGATTTTTTAAGCAGTTGGCACTGAGCAATATCTGAGACTGTCCTACCGTACTAAACTCTGGCAGTATTTTTTCCCATCAGATACTAGTATGGCAATCTCCTTCACGTCTAATTCTTTGACAGCAATTCAGTTTTAGATGGCTTATAATAGGCTCTGCCTGAATTCTGCCTGGATTGAATTGTTATTGATTGGTTCGAGGCAATGGTGTAGAAGGGTGCATTTCCACAGCTTGTATTTGGATGGGTCAGATCTTTTGACAGCTGATTTTGTTAGAAAACCTGGGGTCATTGTGGGCACTGATTATTACACACTTGCATTTTTTCCAGCACTGCAAGCTCAGCTTCTTACTCTACAAAAGAGTCAAGTAATTTTCTTTCTAAGGTCTATACAGGGGTTCTTTCTTACATGACATTATAATCAGTCTTTCTTTGTATATAACTTTGCTTCATAATACTCTGAAACAGCACATTAAGTGTACAAAAATGTAACATCTACTGTTTTAATTTTTGATATTACCCTGCCTGGGCCAAATCCAGCCATCAGTGAAGCCAATGAAACTATCCCACAGGAGTAAGACTGAACCTGCCAGTGACCTTTTAATACTGCTTTTTCACAGAAGTTCCCATGTGTCAAAAAGATCAGGAAAGAACTCCAAAAAAAACCCTATCTTACTGTGCAAGGCAGCAACTTACTGTATTTTTTGGCTTCTTTTCATCTTCAGTATCAGTATTGTTCTCATTTTTCTGAGGGACACATGGCTCTACCTAATCAAAGTATTGCCCCAAACCTCCCTGCATTGCACGATCTTAGGTTTTCAAAACAAAGAAGGAGGGGGGGGGGGGAAAGAAAGAAAGGGAAAAAAAGCCCAAAACTCCCTCTACTATTTGTCTTAAAGAATACCATTCTATTTGAAATCAAAGCTGTCACAGACCAGTTTTAACATCACTGAGCTCCAATTCTGTTGTTGTCAGTCTTGATGTAGAAAACACTAGCAATTATCAAACACAGTCTGAGTATATCAGCTGGGAATTTTAATCAATCCACTGTAACAGAGCTTAAGAAGAAGAAATGGGTTGCAGGCAACGGATTCCTGGTGATAGTTTCCTACCTCACCACAGCCTACTAGGCTGAGTGAAGGTTTCTTATAAGCATATATTTTCCCCATCACTGCATGTTCAGTTTCTCACTCTACAAAAGATATACTTCTCTGTGCTGCTGCGTAAGTCAAACCCATTCATGTTCCATTTCTACAGTTTAAAATGCCAAAATACACCAAGTCAACAAAACTTTATCTTTTTTACTTTGAAAGATAAAACGATGTAATTAGTAACATTACACTTATTTTATTACCATCACTTTGATTTAAATTGTTAGTGGTTCAAGCATCTTAATTTCAGAGTGCATTATATAATTGTTTTTGTTGCTTGTTTATCGATATTTTTGTATAATTAGGATGCAGCAATTTACTTTATATCTCTTTAGTTTAATTGAGTTAATAATGTCTGCTGAGAAGCATGATGTCCCACTCCCAGCTACTTGGCTGGAAAGCAGGGAGAAGAGCTTTCACTGGACGTAAGAATTTCAAAGGGCAACTTTTCTTCCAGACCTGTAACTCTGCCGAAGTTAGCTTTCTGTTGAAATTACACAGATGCTTCCATATTTTTGGGCTTCTGTTATTGCTCTTGTGATAGATCATATTAAAAAATCTTTCCTGACATGCTATGGTTCTCCCTGATAATATTGTTATCACAAAACACTATCTACTGTATCAATAACAGCAAATACGAGCAAGGACAGTCTGTATTGAAAAAGAAAACCTTAGCTCTCAGTTAGTGTCTAATAACTGAAATTGCCTCCCTTGAATTCTATCAATACAGACAGTATAGTGCATCCATTGAGGAGCAGCACTTCATCAACCCTTCAACTTTCCATGACCCAGCCACTCTGGAAAAGACCCCATCTCCACTTGGACTGTGTCAGGGAGGACAGGCTCACCTGGGGGCTGGGTCCCACAGTAATGGAGAGTGTCTTCAGCACAAGGCTGCAGATACACACTCTGGTTAGGACTGTGTGGCATGCCAGCTTCTCCCCCAAATTGGAATCCCATTTGGTAGGTATCACTTAACAAGAGATCACACAAAGGCAGCTGCACCTCTGGCTAAACAGTATATCACACACAATGAACAGGATTTCACTGCTCTGGTGTCTGCAGCATAATGTTACTATGGAAAATCAAATAAATGCCATATATTGTGATAAACTACCTTAATGACAGTAAACCAGCATCTGCTTTAAGGGTTGTTCCACAAAAAACTCAGCTTAAAACCAGCCACCATTAGTAGAGCAATTACACTCACCAGACAGCCTAGCAGCCTAAATCGACTTCCTCTAGAAGTTAAATCCAATAAATAAAGATTATGGTTAATAATCCCTAAAACTGGTGGAGCTAGTCAACAGTAACTGAAAGAATTTGTATAAGAAAGCCACATCCATTAATAGATATGCATCTAATATTTGCTACCAAATGTTTGGCAAATGTATGAGATTTCCATCTCCAACTTATGGATAAATATTAATTGATTGATCTTTATATATCACAGAGAGGGAAATTTTCATAGCTGCCATTTTGCAGCTGGAACAATAGAGATGTTAAAAATAGGAAAACAAGGGAAGAAAAACGCAGTAACAACTAATGTAGCCATAAAACTTCATAAAACTGCCTGTGACAAAAAAGGAAATACCACATGGTATAACACATTATAATATTTGCTGGGAAATACAGGACTAAAAATGTTAATTTATGGATGGACCATTTCAATAAATGAAGTCAGAAAAAAATGAAGCTCCATGAGGTGAAGAAAAAAGTTCAGTATAATTTCTGTCATTCCAAGACAGAATCACTGTCACAGCACTTCAGACATAATCATGGATACATCCATCCTGCATCTACAGCCCCCAATATGCCCTGCTGACTCTCACCTGTCAGCATGTTTGACATAGGTGCCCTGTGTCCAGAGCTGCCTGCATTTGGAGCAGATACAGGCAACACTGTATGCCTCCTAGTGAGAATTCATGAATGCCCAATAAGTGTAGTTAAAGGAGTTTGTTTAGAAGGTGACTGGTATTAGCACTTTCTGTACCACAAGCAGTGGTTAGGTTCTTAACTAGAGAGTAGAAGTAGAAACAAGTAGAAACAGGACTCAGGGAAATAAAAAAAAAAAAAAAATGGAAAAAAAGAGCAAACCCAGCCTATAACTAACTGCAAAAAAAGGGTATTCAGAAGAGAGTAGCCTTACTCTAGACCAATCTGCTGTATAAAGGGCCAAGCACAGTTTTACCCCTGAAGAAGCTGTGGCTTTTGAAACTCAAGATACCCACAGTCTGAGGCTGAGATTTATCCATTAAATGCAAGAGAATACTTAAGTCCTGCATTCTGGCTCATTGCAATATTCATTTTGAAAGTGTCTGTACAATTTAACCTTCCAGTGCCACAGCCAGCAGCAAGACTTCCTAAATTAGCAAAAGTAATAAACAAGAGCCTCATTAAATCTTCCTCTTCCCTGTTTTTTTATCCCTCTAATGAAGTTCTCTGTCCTGTAACTCCTCTCATTTCCCTAATTCTCTCTTCATGACCAATTTCTTTATCCTTTGATATTATGGAGCCTCCTGTCATAAGTAATGATGGAGATGTGTTTTCCAGAGGGCAGAGTTTGGAAAGGACAGGAAGGCATGTTGTTCTTAAAACCGTAGCCCAGCAGGGCAGATGGCTCATTAATGTACCAGCCTTGCCCTCTCAGCAAGTTAAAAACACACACTCCCTTACACAGAGGGGTCAGCCAGTGAGGCACACTCCCTCTGCTACCTCTAGTCTGGCTGCTTCTGTTCAAGCTGTCTTCTGTAGTACTTAGGTTCACCTTTATGCAGCAATGAAGTGAAAGATTTTTCAAAAGATGTCGGGACAGCTCTTGATGCTCTCCTTACAGCTTTGAGTCTGGCAAAATCTGAAACTCTTGAGAGCCCCTTGAGATCAGAAAAGAAAAAAAAAACAACCTCCTTGGTATCATGTTTCTTTGCAGACACCATTAACTCAATTAAACAAAGAGAAATAAACTAATTTACTGCTTGCTAATTACACACACACACAAAAAAAGTTTAACACAAGCAGGCAGCAACGAAAACCTAATATAATTCACTCTGAAATTAAGAGGGTTTTTTTTTTAAAAAAACCCTCAGCC
>JAVHNF010069344.1:3672-18052 GCA_034783455.1 Micropsitta finschii | reverse complement strand
ACTGTTCTTATCTCAACCTGTGGGAGTTGCATTCTTTCGATTCTCCTTCTCATTCCTCCGGGAGCGGGGAGAAGAGGAGGGGGGGAAGTTCTAATTTATGGACTGGGTTTAAACCACGACAACAGGGAAGTCAGCAGTTCCCTCAAAAGAAAGAGCACAAACAGGCCTTACTAAAAGGGAATCAAATCAGGCACTTCAGAATGCAGAAAACTAGACACTTCATAAAGCCTATGTCCTTGAAAGACTGCAATGTGGAATTCACTTGCTGATTGTTTGGAAATCAACTGGGCTGGGTTCTGATGTTACATCAAAGCAAATCGAAGACAACTTCATTAAAGTTAACTGACCTGCTTTGATGAAAGGGTCTCCAGGATGTGCTGTGCTCATTTGACTTTAAGCAACAATTTAATTCCAGGAGTTGAAAACTTTATACTTGATATTATATGCTCTTGCAGTTGATGGAACAAAACACTTGCATATTTATGACACAAGTCACAGGGGAACGAAACTTTCAACCCACATGAAGCATCAAGCACTTTGCTATTTTTCTTACAGAGAATACAGTATTTTTCTTACAGACAATAATTCTCTCTGCAATTCTTACAGAATTAGGTAGGCAGCCTTCTAAACCATGCATAATAATAATTATTTCATATACATTTTTCCTAATCTGATATTCTAGCTCTCCATGCTGCTAATCTGACCTTGTTTTAGGAAAGAGTCATCAGATGTCTGACTAACTCTCAGAAGATATTGCTGTGAAGTTTTTTCCATGTTCATTACCCAAATTTTAGCCTAGTCAGACTGACAATTACAGCAATGCAGTAACACTGACCGATATATAAGAGCAATTAAATGAATTGTATCACATTGCTCCATTCCTCAGGAAAAGCACTAAAGTCTCCCTAGGATTTTTTTAGGAGCGATAAATATATTTTATATGTGTATGTGTCCTAAATGCAGCAATTACAGGCAATGTTCTTCAATGCATGCTTGGTTAGCTAGACACAATATAACTATCTCTCATAACTATGTTATCCTCTCTTGGATAACATTTCCATAGCATTTGTCATCTCAAAGGGTTATCTGTTGCTTCAGCAAATGTTTCTTCATCAAAGGACTTTGCTCCATGACTACCTAAGTCAAAGTTATAACTTGCTAACCCCCAAATCCACAGTAATCTGCACTGGTTAGCCTTTTGTGAAGCAAAGAGAAAAGGGGTGCCAGTTCAGCAGCGTCTTCTCATGAAAAGGCTGGTCTTCAGAGATAGGATCAGAAGGCGGGCAATGGGCCACAGTGTCCCCTCAGGTCTGGCTGAAGCAGAAGCTGCTGGTGAACAAGATGCACCTTCTAGCACACCCTCCAGGCCCTCATCTGAGAAATGCCCAACAGTCTGGGGATCAGAATCATCTCATCAGGGGCCTTCCAGCATGCTGAACATACTAACAACACGTGGGAGGATTTGCAGGAGCAGAACACTCTACAGCAGTTCTACAGCAGGATGCACCAAATGGTTGCCAAAGACAGAATTAGCAAAGAGCAAATTGCTTGTGCTCTAGGGCTTGGGTGTTTTCTGCTCAGCACAAAGCCAGCCAGCCTTCAAGGACAGCTCATTCCCATGGGTCTCACCTACTGGAACAACAGGGAAGAGGATGCATTTCTGGAAATACTGCTGCTTGGCCGAGAGACAATTGCTAT
Organism: Micropsitta finschii; assembly: GCA_034783455.1. Lineage (NCBI taxonomy): Eukaryota > Metazoa > Chordata > Aves > Psittaciformes > Psittacidae > Micropsitta > Micropsitta finschii. The sequence goes on along the minus strand of JAVHNF010069344.1, from coordinate 16,354 downwards.
TGATTCTATATGCTGGGTGTTTAGGTCCTACAGTGATGGGGAGCAGTATAAAACCTACAAAAGACAAATGGAGAAGAGCTTCTCGTTCAACATCCATCATATACCAGCAGTTTAACCAAGGCAGATCAGATGAGAGCATTTTTCTGTTTTCTCCGTCCTTTAAACCTTAACTGCAGGCTTCCAGATCCTCCTCTTATCTCTGATACGGCTCTGCCTAGCACCCATTTCACCATTTTTCCATGTGAAGTCATTGTAGGCAGGGTACAGCAGCACTGCTGATAGTGCAGCCCTGTGGCTCATGTCAAAGTGAAGGATTGAAATCATGCTGCCAGCTCTGAAATGGTGATGGGCAGAGAGGGGAGAGAGGGAACACAGTGGCTATGTCCAATGAGCTGCTGTTTTTACAGCTGTCTTTTCTATCAATTTTTAGACTAAAAAGATCTACAGCCCATAAGCTGGGATTGGTCATACCCAGTTCAACGCTGCAGATGACAATGGGGTCACAAATAGTTACTGTCTGTCATTCACTGTAAATTTATTGCTCTCACTGCAGAGATTTCTGTGAAAGACAGAAACTGCTGGGAGAACGGAGAGCAGAATGAACTGGCCTTAGTTTCTGAACCAGATTAATTACTCTGCAGGATGCATAATTTTCTAGGAAGAAAAAAGACCTTCTATTTTTCACCATAAACCCTGTCACAATGGGAAAATTACTGAAGAGATTTATGTGAGAAACTAAGGCAAAAGCAAGATCAAACTACATCTGCGATTATTTTACTGTCCTTTTTTCCTTTTCATTTGCAACACAATTACAGGCAGATGTAAATCAGGTTCAGACGAGGTTCTCAGATGTAATTAACCTTTTGACACCTCCAAATAAAAATAAGCAATTGAAAATAATTATACAGCCACGTCCACAATAGCACAGGTCTGTTCTTAGCCCTTTTGTGACCTTCCTGCCATGTCTGGCAAGATCACCTCCCCTTCAGCAGCTGCAGCTCCGCTCCCACACCTTATCCCTTGTTCACCAGAAGGGATGCTGGGCACAATCACAGCACCAGCTCCATCCCGAGGGCCACCGGGTCCCATCAGCACTGACAGAACGGCTGCAAAACCTCTGCAATGGCCCTGCTGACCTGTCTCAGGCTTAGGTTGAGAAGGACTCCAAAGCCAAACTTCTGAGCTTTATCTACACTTAAACCATTGCACTCCTGAATAACACCTCCTCAGAAGTGTTCTGATTCTTAGCACCTTAAAAGGAGGAAATAAAACATTACCTTCTAAAAAACCCTGGCACAGTCACCCAGCAGTTTTACTTGTGACTCCTGAAATGCTTGTTTTAAACAAGAGACATAAAACTCACCAGCAAAACAGCCATTTCCTTCCTTTTCCAGTTCTGATTCCTCAGCTGAAAACATCCCTGCATGCCTTGCAAGGCAATAAAAATATTCAGATCCTAGTTTAACCAATGGGAAAAAAAAATCAGGGATAATAGCAACTCTACATAGACTGCTACAGGTGTCTTTTAGCATTTCCAGTTACATCTTCTGAAAGAAAATAAAAAGGTTCCTAGACTCTAGGGCATGTAACAGAGCTAATTCAGCTTTTGATTTTTTCTTTAAGTTGCTTCTATATAAAATCACAGAATGGTTTGGATTGGAAGGGACCTTAAAGATCATCTATTTCCAACCCCCTGCCACAGGCAGGGACTTAGAAAATGGTTGCATTTGGGTTTTTTTCCCCATGTGTATGTGTTTAATGAACATTTAATCTCCACTCTATTTTTGACAACACAGAACAAAGGACAGTGCTTAAACCAACTTCTCTGAAATCTAGTTTGGTTATAGATAAAACCCTTTGGAAACAGGTATTCAGCTTGTTGTGCCTAATAAATCAGTCCTAATGCTTCCATCTTGAATTACTGCATTGTGCTAATTCTGTAACTTGTTCTTTTGCAACTAGAAGCTTCAAGTGGAGGCACAGCCTCACTGACTGGCATCTCTGTAGGCACGGAGTTAAAAACTGGTCTTCAGCCTTCAGGAGCTAACAGTACATGTTAGAGCGAAGCGGATGCACAAGAAAAGCAGCTGGTTGGAGGAGGAGGAAAGAGCAGTATGAGCGAGCTGTTCAACACTAGCAAAAGGTCTCCACTCACCAGTTGCCTTACTGTTTATAGCTCCCTTTTAGTGATCCCTAAAAATAACTAAGAGGAACAAGTTTTCCAAGATAACATGTTTACTTCAGCGAGAGGCTCAGTCACAATAAAGGGTGCCTTGCTTCTCATACGCAGCCAGGGATGCCCTGATGGGCTGCTCAGTGCAGTATGGTGCCCAGTCTGTGCGTCAGAGCAGGCACCTGGGGGAGGCTCAGCAAGCCCCTGTGGGGCACTGTAAATACAGCAGAGAGAAAAGACACCATGACCTTTGCTGCGCTCCACCAGGCAGATGGGTTCACAAAGAAGGGACATACAGAGGCTAAAAAACGGCAGCAGTAACTACTTTTACAAAATGCTGTCACATCTCTGGATAAAAACCACCCAGGTTACTTAATACATTCCAAAAGAAGCAGATTTGGGGCTTGAGATTCAGTATCAGAAAAAGATGGCCTTCTTAGCAATAAACAAAATCCTACCTTGGACACTTGAGCTGTTGAGATGTTCCAGGTCAATGCTGCAACAGTCACTGAAATAGTGCAGTGCCTCCTGAACACCACTGAGCTTCGCTCCCAACCTTGACGTTGGAAGGAATTGTTCCACGCAGTTTTGGCCAGAAATGATCTGCTGAATGGTTAAGGAGCTCCCCAGGACTGCACAAGATATGGTGGTGGACCCAGAAATCAAAACCAGTGACTGCCTCAGTTCTTGTCCTGTTGTGGTTGATTTGTGAATGATAAAGTTTCTAACACAAGTCCCTGACAAAAGCTGAAACATCTTTTGCCCAGTGATTCCCTGTGATGCTAGCAGGAGCCCATGTAGTATCACAAAGCATCACATGTAGAATAGTATTTCTCTGTTCTCCATCCTGTGAGACTACCTTGAATCTGCCAAAATGCTGAGCAAGTTTCACAGCCTGTACTTCCTTTCCCCTCCCCTCTCCCATGCTGTAGCCCATGCAAAGATTTACCAAACCAGGTATCTGCCTTTCCTTGACTCCCATAAATACTGCACAAGCTATGGTTAATGAAGACATGACCATAGCTGGAGTGGTTCTCTGAGATTATTGCCGTGGATACTATAAGACAAATGTTTTGTCCTATAGGCACAGATTTGCTGAAGGCATTAGCAGCTCAGTGCACCAAAATGGAACATGATAAAGTAAAAGCATTTTATAGTTGTAAGTGCCAGGATCAACAATATCAAAAAAAATAAACTTACTGGAAACTAATTCACTATTTGACACTATTTTAATCAGTTAACTCTGGAAACAGTAGTATGCAGCACAAGGAGTCAGTACTGTCTGGCTCATGATCCAATCTAAATGTTAAACAGAGCCTGGCCCTTACTTTCTGCGTATCCCAGCTCTCCATATCCCAAATCGGTCTCTCCCACCACAACCCTGCAGTAAGCCTACATAATGTATAAGATTTGCTGCCCAGGGAACTGCTCTGAATTTTGTCCGTATCAAAGGTGCTTACTTTCTGAACTAGAAGGAATGCTGTAGGTGGATGAGATTTAGTTATAAATACAGAAACATTCACCAAATTGCACTCTGCAGGAACACAGCCTCCAAATCTCTGCAGAGGAGAGCAACAAACAAAACCCCATCCAATCTAAATGATTCCAGCACTTCCATTTATCTAAAATCCAAAATGCAGTCCTATTTTTTATAGTTGTAATCAAGTTTGCTGCATCCCTGCTTGAAGATTTACGTTCCCTAGAATCCAGTATCAGCACCAAGTATCTGCACCAAGTATCTCTGAAGATATACCAGGGAGAAGACAAGCAGTACCCTGAAGCTGATAGCTTGAAAAAGTTAAAAAGTACAATAACTTCTAAAGCTGAAGTGCTTAACGTTCAACCTTTTGGCTCTAGAAACTAGGAGGTGCAGTGGTTTTGTACCTTGACCTCATCTCCAGACCATTCTACCTACTCAAGTGGAAGCCTGTGATAGTATTTCTCAACCTTTGTCCACAGATGACTGACAATCGCCTAAGACACCTATCTGTGAGAAGACTGTGGAATGGTGGTGAAGGAATGCAGTGATTTGGCAGTTCTTCCTGTAGGAGGGCTGTCCCTTTGATGCCCACAGAAGCTAGTCAGGCAATTAGCACAAATTACCTGGAAAGAGGACTAATGTCCAACCCCTTATGTGGTTTGCCTTATGTGGTTTGTGTTTCTTCCTCCTCTTTAAAATATGGACATTTCCTGCTTGCAGAGGAAACCCTGAGGCACAGCCTATGTATATTTGTCAAGGGCTTGAAACGAGTTGGATGGAAAGAGTCATAAAAATGCTGTGGGATGTTACCAGCATCTGGGCTGGAAGCTGACCCTTATTTCATCCTACATACTCTGCCCCTACCATACTGATGTATTAATCCTTAAACCCTTTCTATTAAGCCCTACCAGGACAGGATTTGGCCAGAACTGGTTTTTCCTTAGTGTTCTCATAGCATGTAGTCTAGATTCAGGACACCATTGTAGCAGATGTTACACAAAAGCCCAGAAAGACAGTTGCTAGACCAAAGAGCTCGGTACTGATGTTGAAGATAAGGAACTGATGCAGAAAAATAATCGGGGAAGAAGACAACAAGACAACATGGTTCAGTGGGAGAGACAGAGGTTGCAGTGCAACAGTGGCCTGTGGGTTTCATCCTTGTCATAACAGCAAGAAAACAAGTTACTTCATAGCCCACTGGAGGATCATCTTTTCTACTCCACTGAACAGATTTTATCCCAGTGTGCCCCTCATACACAGATAGCTTCTTGGGAATGAAGAGGACTCCTAAGGAAAGGTAACCTAGGGCCAGGATTTATAGTCTTCTCCAAAATAATGGGATCCATATGTTTCTGAAATTATTCCTTTTGTAGAAAACCTTGTGATAAAGCTCCCTACTCATTTAGATTATTCTGAGATGATGAAAGATGGCAGTTCTGATATATATAAGGTAAATTTCCCACTGAGAAGGTTCAGCCCAACTCCTTCTATGTTTATAGAGGGAAGAACACCATGGAGATCTCTGCTAAAGCTGCTCCATGCCAAATGCCAGATTCCTGATGTGTGCCTTAAAACTTTGAGGAAGAGGAAAGGACTGTCTGAGGAAATACAAAGAAAAATGTGTAAGGGAGGGCCAGATGCAGGAGACGAGTGTAGCAGGAAAAGCTGTTAGCTCATCTTGGCACACTGCGGGGAAGGACCAAGTCCATCAATGCATACAACAGGTCTGCTGGGGGAAAAAATGAATGTACGTCCTTGAACAGCCACCTTCTCTCCTTGACCTGCTGTTCATGTGTGCAGTGCACAGACCACTGCCGGCTGCACCAGCCCTCTTACAGGCCCCATTCCTTGTTCATTGGCTTAGCAGAAACAGAAGCATTGTGTAGGCTGCTCCCTCTCCAGACACAAAATTCATTAGTGCTTTTTAATTGGAAGAAATACTGCATTTTTATGTACAGATATCTAATATCAAAAGTAATTGCTTTTATAGAATACTCATTTGGAACTGGTTTCCCCTTGAGATGAGGAAATATATTCTAATTACAACAGATAATTCAAGAGGAGATGAACAGACTGACGACTGGAAGGTCCAAGAAATAGCTACACAGACCACTGGAGATGAAGGTAAAAGATCCTTTGTGAAGCAGGACACTAAGCCCAAGCCCATAGATAGTAAAAGAGATGCCAGAGTTTTGTCAGAGGCTTGATATAAACAAAACTCAAGGAGCCCTGCTCTTCAGGGAGAAGCAAGGGGTGTATTTTTAAATTTTATTTTTATATGTATTTTTATAAGTATTTTTAAATTCTAATGTGATGTATTTTTAAACTTAAAATTTTGCGTGACAAAAAGACAAGCCTACCCCATACGCATAATTGTAAACGATACATACGTGATTCTGATTTTATTTTTCATTTTAATGATCAAAAATATCATTCGCAGAGGAAGATCAGTTTTGTTTTCTTTAAATAAATAACAGATGTCAAGATTCTTCTAGAAGTTTCAAAATCCCAGATGACTTGTGGTTTGTGCTGGTGAAATACATAAAGTGGAGTTTTCAGGGCATTGGAGGAAAGCCAGAAAACTCCTCTGGTGATGGCATAAATCTGGAGTTGGGAGAGGGGAAGCTGAAATGTTGGTGTAGCAGCCTACTGCCATTAAAAGGAGACAAAATCCAAGTGTCATCAGTTTGGTATCTGGCCTCTGGCAGTAGCCAATACCTGAGGCTTCAGAGGAAACAAAACACAGATCATAGAGCCCTTGGCCAATTAAACTCTGCACAGTCCCTGGAAGCAAAGTTCCCTTCTGAACCCCACAGGCAGGTAACTAAAGCCCCAAAGCATACTATTAGATTAGACTCATTATCTTAACTCAGATTGGTGGAAACAGGGCTTAAAACTACCCAGTGCCCTTTAAAAGCCCAGCCAGTACTGGATTCAGCGGCCTCCTGCAGCAATGAATTTGCTGGTACTGTCACAGTGCCACTGACCCACATGAAATGGATCACCTGCATCAATATATTAGATTTTCTTTAATGTTTCCAGGGAAAGAGAGTGATCATTAAAACAACAACGGAGCCATTCTAGTGATAGGGAAAGGAGCTTCTCTTTGAAAAGCTCCAAGGTGCAAGAACTGAAACTCTGGGGCTGTTTAATTGGACTAGGGAACAAGCTGCTTCAAGTCAAGCTAAAGAGTTTTCATAAATGAGGAAAGGATCTTTTGAAAAACAAGGTGTTTGCTTGTGTGGGGCAAAGGTAGGGAAGGGAAGCAGTGAACCACTGCAGGAAGGGAATTCTGACCCACAGGCTGAATGATACAGCCCACAGCTGGAAAGATGCTGTTGGATGCAATGACATTTCCATGCACCACCAGAGCTGACTACACATCTCCAACCATTACAACAGAAACCTTTGGTTTCTGTTGCAGTTCTGGATGAAAAATCCCTACTGGCCTGCTCTCAGAGCAGCCCAACTACAGCAGTAAACCCCACAGGGTCAGGTTCCGTATAGAAGAAATAAACTTTAAACACAAGGAATCCAAAACCACCACATCTATCTAAATTCAGGTCCTATACAGGCTTGTACTACTCTAGACTCTATTATGCTGATATTAAAGTCTAAACTAACCGAAGGCTGCATGGCATCCCACACTGCCGAGCCTGCCAAAAGTACTTCCTTTCAGCCCAGGTTTCAGTCAGGCACCCTTGGGACTCTGCTCTGTCTCAGAGGGACTGTGCCCAAGGCTAAGCAAGACCCTCCTCTCCCCACTCAAGGGTGTTCTGTGAGCTCTCGACAAGGGGCAGACAAGCTCATCTCCCGCAGCATCATTCTGTAATCATGCTCCCATTATTTGCAGACGTTCATACGCCTCTTTGCTCATTTACCTAAACAGCCTGCTATTAAACTAACATAATCACACAGACAGCTTTCCCAGTAACAACGTTGCACACAACACTTGCTTTTGGAATGACTGAAAAGCTCATGGCTGTTCAACCCATTTTACGCAGCAGAGGACAACAGTATTAAACCCAGATGTAGTAACTGCTGGAACTCACAATCACATCATGCTTCAAAGCAGGATGTCAATTTTGGTTCACCAAGTCCACCTCTGGCAATGCAACAACAATAAAGAGACAACATAACACCTACAGACCTGCTGGCTACGTCCACTGTTCCACTTCCATGCTTCAAGAGTCACTGTCCAGTGTCTCTGATGGCCACAAGAGCATCAAATGATCTGAAAAAGTCCCTAGTTTTGCCAGAGCAGTGCTGTTTCTCTGCCTGCTGCTTCTCAATCTTATCACCAGGCATTTCTCCTCGAGAACAGATGGGAGAAGAGATCAGCTGCCATTGAGGACATGAGATCTCAGATACTTCCATTGGATCATTTTAAGGGAACTGGTTAACTGAAAACCAGTTAACTTGGATATTGGTTTTGACCGGAGACAGAGAGTGCCTCGATTCCTCTGTTCTCCTTTCAGTGTGAAACTGTAGGCTCTTTAAAGCTGGCATACTTTTCTTTTGCATCATTACATAGCAACATTGATGGCTGGCTTCAAAATACACTAATTTCTGTCAGATTGCCTATTTTACATCTGTAGATGCATGCTATTTTTCTTGAACTGTGTTTGTGTGCATCTTTTTCAGGCAATTCTTTGACACCTCTCAGGAAGTTTGGCTTGGAAATCTGATTTGAGATAGAACTTACATCTCTGCTTTTCCATTGCCTTCCTCCTTTGTCTTTATCTCCATATCTCACGTCGACATGCACTACAGCTGTGCCTTGCCTGTCAATGCCAAGCTGCAGTGCCTCCTTCCACCAAACTCTTATTATATGTATGATTTAATTTTCTACCAGCAAGACAAGTCAGTTCAAAACCAAACAAAGAACACACTTTAAACCACAAAAACACAGCCCAGAATCAAGCCCGGAATCAAAATGCTTACAAATCAACAATTTATGTCAGTTTTGAAGCTATAACAGATGAAGAAAGTTACTATGCTGAGTCCTCCTAATTGGTGAGATAAATTGGCAGCCACATCTATAGCAGAATCCATTAGAGGTCTGATTCTCTCCTGCTCACAGAGAAGTAGAAAGAGTACTCAGTGCTGAGAATCTTACTTGAAGTGCCTTGCTACTGTTTAAGGAAATGCTGAGCCTGGATTTGGTTTTGGCTCTTGAGAGGAAAATGTTTGCTCTAGAAAATAAAACCTATTTAGAAATGAAAGACACAATGTTGCATGGATAGCTTATAAAATACAATTAATCAGGGATTTATCAGGGAAAAATAAAAAGGATTAGGTATCATATTCTCCAGAGAAAGTAAATCAAAGGATGAGACAGTTTTGCAAAAGAAAGGAGAAATGAAGATAAACAGCAATTGTCAATAAATTTGAGAAAATAAAGATGTAACGTTAGGGAAAAAATATTGGCACAATGTTTTATTTAAAAGCAATAATAAAAACATTGCTTGCTTTGATTTCTGCCTGTTCTGGTTTATTGTTGATATAAAGATAAATTGACTCAGACTTCCAGGAGCGGCAAAGCTACGATCCACTGTTACAGGCACTTTAAACCCCTGCACTGCTATAATAACTGATCCATTATTAACAAGATTGGCTTCACCACATGTTGGTATTTTTACGAATTGACTGTGACCTATGGGTAGTTTAGGCCCTGACAAACTCACTGCAAGACACAGTGGCACTGTTTGACAAAGGAAGGGTGCATTTGGTAATAACACGCTACTTTGATCCACCTACATAGCCTCTTTAAAGCTATCACATACAGCACATCACATACAAAGACAATGGCCAAGTTCTCCAATTTACCTTCCTAATACCACTGACTACAACAGTGCTGAGCTGGTTTCCACCAAGGCAATGTAAAAAGAAAGTCAAGTTTTTTCAGAGACTCTTTTTTCTTTTTTTTCAAGCATTCCTTTACTTTATGCAGAAATTAAATAAAAGAATGAATGCTCCTGTCCCCTGATGCACCTCAGGTTTGTACTTACGACTACATTTTGAGATGCTAAATTATAGAGCAGAGAGAAATGAAGACAGTGATAGAAGGTGTCTTTATACAGGAGAAGATCCTTCAGTGAAGAGACAGGTGCAAACCGGAATCTGAATTTCAGAAAACTGAGGTCTGAGTTTACAGCTTGGACTCCTCAAGGACATAAAGCAGACGAGCAACCCAGTCACGCTTAAGCTTCAGGTCAGACCTACATTTCCTATAATCAGATAGAGCTTTCCAGCACCAAATGGTCCCAGAGGAAGCCCACTGTGCCATGAGAGGTATCTGATGGGATGAGCAGCAGGACATGCTCCATGCTGCCTAGCAAAGAGCAGGATCATTTCTCTGCTTCTCACGTAATCTAATTAATGCAGTCACTACTGAAAGGCAATGAGACAAGCTGGTAGGACCTAAGCCTGCCATTTTCAGGAGCTGAAAATAGAGGAAGCTCTCCTGCAGTACTGGGGTAGTGTCAGGGAAAAGTCATGCTGCTATAGTTATTAACTGAAGCGAGTAGGAAAGCAGAGAAAAGATGCTTTTGTCAACATATTGGCAATCAACAGAGCAAACAGAGGAATCCAATGTTAAGATCTGATCTGGTTCCTTAAAAGCCAAAAACTTTATTTTCATGTTTGTGTTTAAATGAGTAAAAATTCCATTTGTTACCAATATGATTTTTAGGCTGGTTTGCTGAGACAAGAGGAGTTTGTGAGCTCATGCTGCCTGAACTTGTCTATCAGTTTGTTTCCCTCCCTCATACCCTTCCCTCACCTCTACTCATTAGACTTTGAGGACTGTGTCTAACTTCAGCCAAGGCTTGGCAGACAGTCAGAGGTCTCCCAAAATTACATTTCTGCCAATGTCACAGAAGTCGAGATCTGGGAAGAAAGTGACATTAAAATATTCCTACTGAGCAAAGAGGCTCAATGAAAGACCCAATCCAGGAGACCTGCTGGAGCTATGAGAGACCACCCAAGAATTCACCTTTAGGATACCAACCCACAAGAAAGTCAGCTTCTTTGCTTTTGCTGCTCAAGGAACTAAACACTTCTTTTTAGGGTTAACTGTGGTAATTACTGGATGTCTATGGTGGATATCTGGCTGTTATTTATATCATTGATTAACAATATCACAAGGTAAGATGCTGCACAGACTAGTCTGGGCTTGGATCAGTTAAACAGAGGACACAGATAAGGGAAGGAGATGAAAAGAGCAGAGACATAAGCTGGCACAACCAAAGAGCAAAGGAAAGGTACACCTGGAAGTGAAGCACAGGTCTCCTAAGCCCAGATCTTGTATTTCAACAGATTTAAGTATCTTCTCTAGACCTGGCACTTAGGCTGCTCCTTTTGCCCCCAGTTCCTGTGAGCTTACACATTGATTCTTCTCAGATCTCAGCGGCAATGATGGGAAGAGGTTAAGTGATAAAGCAACATGCTTTTTGGTCACAGATTAGGGGATTCCTAATGAAATAATGAGGTATATCTGCGACCCCATTTAAAACTACTTTACCCGTAAAGATACCATGGTTAAAGAAAATTCACATGGAAATGCCTGACTCACTAAATTAGCACCTCTTCTCTTTGGAAGGGAGACACTGAGGTGAGGCACCACAGCAGCAGGACACACCACTCCATGCAACCTGCCTGCTTCCCCTGGCCTTTATTAAAAACTGAATCCTCCTGATCAGTAATACTTGGGCTGCTTTTCCCTCCCTACCTTTGAAAGGAACAGAAATTAAAGCATGATCCCAAATCCAACCGGCATCATCAGCACAGTCTCAAACAAAACCTTTCTGTTTGGGTTTTTAGTTTTAACCAGGAATTTGTCAGTTGAGAATCTGTCAAAACACTTTCAAAAATAATCAACCTCTAGTTTCACAACCGTATGCTGAGACACTCGTATCTAGCACAGAGAAGCCACAGGCATACACCCATATCAAATATCACCCATCAAGCAGATTAGAGGCATGTTCTTTCATTTCAGGGACAAAGCCAAAAGATCATATGATGACTTTTTCTAAAGTAAATTCCTATCCAGAAATATCCAGTTTAGTTTTCTGACAGCACACTGTACAGAGCATATCTCAGCCTACCATCACACAGAGCATCGCCTTGTCATGTCTAATTGGTGATGATCCTGTACCAGATGGCCTGTCCTTTGGGCCTGATTCTGATATTGCTACTACAGTGTAAGCAGGCTGTGTAAAAGACAGTTTTCATCACTTGGAAGTCTGGTCCAGAACAATAATCAACCATCTACATTAACATGAACTGTCAAACTAAACTGTTACCGGCTTTACCAGAATAACCTGTTGCACATTGTGCTGCAATGGAGAACTCCCTCTCTCCTTAGGACTAGAGCACTCCTAGCATGGCTCATACAGAGACCCTGATCCCAGTTCACTAATCCCATGTTTATTTCATTGACTATAAGCAACTTTAGTGAGAATAATTCTACAAAGTATTTCAGTCTCATTCTTCCACAACCTCTGCTATGTCTCTAAGACAGCAGTAATTTGTGCTCCAGCTTCTTGTCAGTATGATTAAAGGCTGAAAGATGCCTGAACAAGTAGTCTTGTACCATATGCAAAAATCCCTCTGCGATGATCAATGCCTTCTCCAAAGGCTGCACCACTTAGCCCATGTCCATTGGCATGCTGGGCTGCACCATCCCAGCTTCAAAGTTAGGACATGCCTTTGTTCTCTCATGAATATTTCTCCTCATTCCCACATATCTTCTCTTCACACTTCTCACTGGGCAAGGGAGAATTAAAAATCTCACTCTGTGAACTTTTCAATGTGTGACAGAAAGAGGGAGGCAAAGAACCCAGTTATTAGGCAGATGGGGTTCAGAATGAATCCCAGATGATCTCAATTCCCTGACCTCATCTAAGACGGCTCCCTGCAGCCTGGCTTAAAGTTTTGTAGGCCTGAAATGGGAAAATGGCTGTGAATATGGGAACCATACCAAGATGACTCTTTCAGAAAACAGAAGCCTTTACATATAACCCCAC
>JAVHNF010069334.1:20315-30587 GCA_034783455.1 Micropsitta finschii | reverse complement strand
TTCCCCTCCTCCCTGGCAGAGCATGAGACTCAGAAAGTCCTTGGTCAGACTAAACATTTGAGCAGTAACTAAAAACATCGGTGTTATCAGTGCTGTTCCCAGGCTGAAAGTCAAAACCACAGCACTGCACCAGCTATTAAGGAGAAAAATGACTGCTTCTGCTGAACCCAGGACAATAAGTGAGCACTCAATTTTGCAGCAAAGCTTATGTTTCAATGCTTTTTTTTTTTTTTTTTTTTTACCCCTCCATAATAACCATTACTCCTTCAGTCTAAGTTTTCTGTGGACAGGACTACCTAGTTTGACTCCCTGGCTACCCGGGAAAAGTCTCTGGTCTTTCCTTTTCAGTAGCAGACTAGGCACTGCAACTCCAGTGTGGGGACTGGCAGCGCAAATTGGACTAGACCTGGTAAAGGATGAGAGAGACATGAGAATAAAAAGGAAAGATAGTGTGTTACCTCAAGTCTGCTAGAAGCTGGTACCATCTGTCTAGAATAGTGCTGTAAACTCTGCCTCAGGTCTGATCCCAGATTTTGTTAATGGGTACACCTTCCCAAGCAGATGCTGTGGAACAACTGTATAGGAAGGGCATGGGAGCTAGTCCCTGCCAACCTGAATTATTTAATAATTCTGGCATTTTAACCACTGTGAGGCCACACATCTTACTTCTGCCAGAATCATGCCCAGTTGTGTGCGATACAGGGAATAACATTGCTACACATCCGCTTCTATCAGGTGGTGGAAAGAACAGTGTACCAAAGAGAGAATATGTTTTTAGCAGCTGTCATACTTGCATGCTATAGCATATTTCCGCCTCAATTCAGAAGCAAGAAATGTTGTTACAAAAGTAATCTGCCTTTTTCTTTATCCCCAACCAGCGTGTCAGCACCATATTTAATTTACATTGCTCTGAATGTAGCATTTAATCTTAATGAGTTCTTTTCCATCCTATCTTCCTTTATGGGAAAAATTATTTTGAACCATTCCCATTTTCTCTTCATGACTGCTGGCTGTCAGTGTCTGTTGTAGCTTAAATGGTGTGGGACAAGGTAAATTTAAATCCAACCCAGCAAATGGCTGTCATCAACACATTGCAGCCTCAAAGTTGTTTGAAGGATTCAGAGTAGCAAAACAAGAAGTGATGTTTAGAATGGGAATCAGGAAGAAACCAAGCTAAAAACATCACATGTTTTATGAAGCCACTAAATGTGACCATACGTAGGTCATCCCATTTTCACATGCACCAGCTCTGATAACAAAGGAGAGGGATTTTCAATGTATGATCGACCAGGATGCTGCATACCTGTTGCTGCACACTGGGCAGTCACTTTATAAACTGTACGCCCATAGTGCATATTGATTGCTTTTTGCATGGAATGTGATAGGCTCTGTGGGGTTATTTCTTATTTAAACCTGTAGGAGAAGACCAGGAGAATCCAGCTATTCACTGGCTCGTGCATTTTTCTGGGAGAAGGCCGCTACTTGCATGGTTCATCTGCACAGCCCAGACACAACATTAGACGCACAGTTCTGCTGTGCTGGGAAGGACTAGGAAACGAAGATAAAGTTAGCAGTTTCAGAGTGGAAAAAATGGTTTATGAAGAAATACAACAGTATTATGGTGAAGTATAGATAAGCTAAATAATTTCTAATTATCCAGAATTAAGCAGTTCCAGTGGTGCTCTGCTGCACTGATTCATTTGTACAGGAATCAAGTACCTCGCTATGCTAACAGAGTCAAGAAGCAATAAGCAGTAACAGCAGCCATTCTGGATCTTCTCATTCAAAATACACTGATTTTTTTTAAAAAAAAACCCCAAGTTGTTCTTTTTTTCCCACCCAAACTTTTTCCATATCTTCACCCCTGGGCACATTCCCCACTAGGAACCACCACTACCTATCACACCAGCTAACGAATGATTGGGAATGATTGTGCACTAATAATGCCTGGTGTCACACCAGCTGAGACACAGGGCTCCAGATCAACCCTATTCCCAAAGCAGTTAAGCAGATGCTTTTCTTTGGCTGTTTAAGGAGAAGGTGGAGGAGGCAGCAGGTCACTAAATCCCACTGTACGCCCCTGCTGCACTTCCAAGCATTGGCATTTGCTTCTAATTTGGACAACAGCCTATTGTGTAAGCCTTGCTCCCCTGCAGGATTTCCTACTGTAAGCTACTACCAGCATGTAAAACTAATGTCTAATTACACATTTCAACTTAAAATGAGATAATTATTTATAAAAATTAAAAGTAGTTCTCCAGTTCCCCCTCAATGTATGTGAGCCTTCATATCATACTTTGCAGTCTTCTACTACTTTCCTTCCCTTTCCTTTTTAATTTTTAGTCTAAATGAAACTTTGAGGTGTTTGGGAAGTGGTTGCTTTAGAACATACTCAATATACATCTAGATGCTTCAGAAGAACAAAAAGCAACAATAGAAAGTTGATGTATAACAGGCAAATTGGAAAATGAGACCTTGGACAACACAACAGAGGCATCAATGAATGACTGAAGGGTCATCCCTGTTAATTTGATTATTCTGACACTGGAAATGTTCTTGCAGTGCTAAGTAGCAATTACAGCATACTAAAATTAGACAAATGCTTATTTATAGCAATAATCCAATAATCTAAGAGCCAGTTTAACTGAAATTCCAAACCATTGACCTGCTTTGTGGAAGTAGTGGGAAAGCTGATTGCTGTTTTGACATGAGCAGAAAACTTACTGCAAAAGACAACTACGCAGCTGCCTTAAACCCCTTTCATCTGTAGCTATGACATGCTTCTGCTTAAGGTGTAGAATTGCAGGGATCCAAGTGAGAATATGGGATAGTGGCTACTAGAAACAGAAACCCCACTGTTTCAGAAGGAACTCAGGGAGAAGAAAAAAAAAACAAAATAAAAAGTTATTTTGGGGAATGGGTTCTCCAAAGTCTGCATTATGAAGCTGGCATCCTGAAGTGTGGGTCACGAGAGGTTCTCCTGGGTTTCTTCGGAAATAACCAGACGTTGCACATAAAATTTTCAACACCATAGGAACACTACAGTTCTTTGAAAAATAGTGCATAGGTTCCATATCCCTTGGGTGCATTTGAAACGTGCAAGGCATAAGAATAAAGATTGAGGGGAAAACAAGACACAAATCGGAAAGCAGGCAGAGCCTGTCACTGTATCCCTTCTTTAAGCACAAGCTGAAGACAAGTTGCAGCTAGTTTTTCTGGTTCTTGACTAGATTCGTAATTTTCCCATATAAGATTAGATATCATTTAAGAATCCAGAAGATAAAACAGACAGGGATATGAAACGATAGATAAAAAAAAAAAAAAGAAAAGGAGGAAGGAATCCATCAATCCATCCTACCCAACTCGGGATAGGGAGAATTTCCTTCTTTCATCCTTCAGCAAAAACAGGGAGCAAATTTTATGTCTGGGTACCTTGATATTTGCTCTGTAACTTTAAGCATGGATCTGAGGAGATTCATACAAGTTTGTTTATTCTTAAGTTCTGCTGAGTACAAGAATGCTCAGTTATTTCCCAGATTACACCAAGTCCTGTGGCTTAGTGATTTAGGCCTTTTTTCCACTAAGTACAATTACTTTGCATGGAATCATAAAACCCATGCATTGGAAGGTTGTTATTAGGTCCCCCTAAGCCTTTTCCTCAAGCTAAACAAGCCCAGTTCCCTTAGCATCACCTCACAGGAACCTCCAGCTCCCTTAACTCATTGGGCTCCACTGGGCTTGCCCACCTTTATCCACATCTTCCTTGCACGGGGGACGCAAAACTGGATGCAGGTGGGAAGGGGGCTGGGTTCATAAACTAGATTAATACTATTAACTGCACAGGTCTTGAGACTCATTTGGCTTAACTTGGAACAAGCTGCCGCAGTGGCCATCATCCAGTGGATCAGATGACAAACATCATGTGCTAAAACCAGAGAATTCCATTAAGTTTATTTCACCACATGCAACCCTACTGCCCAGGACTACAGACAGCTCTGTACTACAAAGCATCTGCCCAGGGAGAGAGATATGGAGCAGTGGGTCATGACAGGATCAGGGGGTGGGAAGAGCAACAGATATTTCTCCCAGCTTTGCTATCCCCTGTTTATTTAAATATGCCAATGTGCAAATGACTAATCCATTTCATTAGCATACATTAGTCTTTTCCACTGACAAGGTTCTTTAGTTCTCGTTTTACATGCAGTATTCCTATACCATCAAGGAGATGAGCTGGAAGCTCTTTTATTCTTTTGCTTTAATGGAAGCTAGGAGTCCAGAAATCATTTAGAATCTTGCATCGATCTTGTCACACCACATTATTCATAGCAGCATTTCTATCTGAAATATTCATGTATTTTTCTGAGTTTGATTGGTTTGGGGTAACCTTAACGGCATTCCCCTGGATTTCATTTGGGAGTGACAATATATAATACTTTATGTTCTTTTTTTATTTCCCTTGCTTTTAATTGTCACAAACTGTAAAGTAGCTCAGAGTGTTTTCAGGGCTCCAAAGGGCACCTGGATTTCTGGATCTAGCATTTACAAACTTCTGCATAATTGATTTCAACTATAGCTGAATAAAATCCCATTTTGATCCCAGACCAACCTTCCCATTTGGAAATCAACTGCAGAAGAACCATCAACACTCAGTTACAGCATGTTCTATTTTAAGATCTCAAAGCATCTCACAAAAAATCCCATTTATCACTCCTGTAAGGGGAACTGCACAGCCTCTTCTGTACCTAAACGTACAGAGGAGGAGCCTTGGCCACACAGGAGAGATGGTAACTTCTTTTTAGGCAGGCATCACTCTCCTCTGCTGTGTGCCAAGCACCTCTCAACTCTGCTGCCTTCCCTGACCAGTTAAGATCATTCTTCTTTCCTGTGTAAGTATATGGTTAATGTTTACACCAATGAATGATGCACGGCCATGGATTTAATATTTCCTAAGTCTTCAGACATTTAGATTAGGTTGGTTTAGACCATCTGTATTAAATATATACCTATTAATATCTGCAGAAATTCCCTTTAACAACATGCTCAGTTGTGTCCTGTAGGATGTTAATTAACACAGCAAGGTACCATGGCAAGGTACAAGGTGCTAAACTATTTCTAAGTATTTTGAATTCAGGCTATTTACTGTCTTCAGCGATAAGCAGCATAAACTGTATAAACAGCAAAACCTGGAAACTGTTGTTTGAAGTGGCATCATTTGTAGAACCACTTCAGCAGTGTAGCAGAATCAGGACATGGGTGGAGGAGAGATCCTGTGTGGAATTAAAAATACTCTCACTCTCCCCAAAACTCAAGCATGAGTGAAATGAAAAAACGAAAAAGACAAATATTTACATTAACTTGTTGAGATTTATAATGTATCTGGAAGAGCAGACTTAAAAGCTAGCACTAAGTGATGAAGGGGGTAAGCTGACATTACCTTCTGGATTTATAATAGCTTTTGAAAATTGAAGCTTGGAGGGATCAGAAAAGAAAAACAACAAAGTGCATCAAGAAGATAGGTCAATTAAAAACCCACAAGAACTTGATGGAATTAGTGGCTGCCACACACTGTTCCCTTTTTGGAAGCATTACAATTCTTTAAATCAGATTAGGGTCAGTCCTAATTGTTTCAAGCACAAAGATGTGTGGTATTTATTTGCTGGGTGCCTTCTTTCCTGACTGATTAGCTTTATGAAGATTAGGTGCCAGTCATTTCTGAAATGGCTAATGTGTGGTAATTAGCTCACAGCATGCTGCAGTTTGCACTGCCCAGGAGAAGTTTGCTCATCTCAGCTGAAAGAAGGATTACAGAAGACATTACAGTCAAAGGAGCAGAAAGTTAGCAAAGTTCTTCCCAAAAAGTTCTTGCAAAATTTGATTAAGCTTTTTTCAAAATACACTTCATAAATAGGCTATGAAGGAGATTGGTACAGCATGAACTATGCTAGAAAATCCTTTAAAAAAACCAAACCAGTATGAAGTGCTTCCAGAAGGTTTGCCTTAACAACAGTGTAGCATCTCTCGCTATTCCCATTCTTCATGGTATTATGTTTAATCTTTTTATGATGTTCATAGAGAAAGAACAGTGACTGCATCCAATGAGAAAACTGCACTTTTAAGGAGACCTTACAGTACGACTTTCAGACGTTTCTTCTGAAAGCAGTCACAAGAAAAAAACAGCCTGGAGCCAGAACCATGCTAACTAGGGCATTCAACAGAGATTCTAACCGTAAAGCTGTAATAAAGGCAAGAGGAAGAAATTAGGATTTTTCACAGAACTACATTATATCCTGGTTCCAAGTTTCAGAAGATAAACATGAGCTGAGAGGAAGAAGCAGGACTATTGGATTGAGGTAAAAGAAAGGGCCAATTGCAAAGATCAGCTCCTTTGGATAGATCCAACCACCAGTTATAATAGGACCAACGAAAATCTTCACAGTAGGTGCCTACTGGAGAAGTTAAAGAAGTGGAGCAGCTATCATAAAACTCAGCTAAGCATCCTCAACCCAATACTGACATTTGTCACGTTAAATATGCTGTTATTTCTTCTGTGTGTGTTCCTTTATTTAAAGCAAAGACTTTTGATAAATCTCCCAAGTGAAGCTGAGGGTTTGTTACCCTCAGAAGTGGGATTCTGTCATGGTTGAACACCAGCCAGCAACTAAGCCCCACACAGCCACTCGTTCAGTGTCCCCAGCACGACTGGGGAGAGAATCAGAAGGGTAAGAGTGAAAAAACTCATGGGTTGAGGTAAAGGCATTTTAACAGGGAAAGCAACAGCTGTGCATGTAAGCAGTGCAAACCAAGGGATTCAGTCACCACTTCCCATGGTCAGGCAGGTCCAGGACAGCCTGCCTTCATCACAAGCAACAGTTACTTGGAAAGACAAAGTACGCCATTACTCAAAATGTGTGTGTCCTCCCTCCTTCCTTCTTCTTCCTCCAGCTTTACATGCTGAGCATGATGCCACAGGCACGGGATAGCCCTTGGGTCAGGTAGGGTCAGCTATCCTGGCTGTGTATCCTTCCCAGCTCCTTGTGCACCCCTGGATTTATTACCAACACTCTTCACAGCGTTCAATCAACTTCTGATCAGCCAACAATCTGATCCAAAACACAGTCCCATAAAAGCTACTACGGGAAAAATTAACTCTATCCCAGTCAAAACCAGCACACATTCTCATGGTGTTGTGCATACCATGAAAATCCAAGGTACCCAAAAGCTTGTTCGTTGTGAATGGTTTATATGCATCAAAGCAATGTTTTCCCTTAACTAAGTTCATACTGTCATTCAGCAAGACAGTGACTGACATGGGAACACAAGCAAGTGCAAAAAAGGCTCTGCCAAGCATTTTGAACTGATGTGCCTTCCAACTAGTCAGTGATCTAATGCAGAAGTCAGTCTCTGACTTACAAGGATTTGTGAATTACTGAATTTCAATAGTTAAGTAACTACCATCTTTACTCAATCCATATCCAATTTGCTTTTTCCCTAGAGCTACCTGTAGTCAGTGTTCAGCAAATAGTTTAAGAATAGCTTACAAATTGGTCCATTTAAATAGAGGAAATTAAATATATTCACCACTATTGAAAGGCATGAAATTTTAGCTATAGTTCTCTTGTTCCAGCAGGTCCCGGTCATCATATTCAACTAGAGTGGAAGGCTTGTAATACGTTTGTAGAGAAAACTTTTTCCATAAATTTAATCTCAATCCCTATTTTATTATGCACCAAACTTTTGGTTCTTCTTACATAAAACCCATCACACGATACGTGTCAACATACAGTGACTCAGTTAATGGGTAGGTGGGAATATGTGACAGGTAAAATTTGTTAACGGAAAACTTAATGAGACTATCAAACAAAATACCTATTAGCATTAGGAGGGACTGAAATATTTTTTAAATGATTACTAAAAAAACAAGCAACACATTTAAATGTGAGATGACGAGTGAAAAAGAGAGTATTAAAAGTTGCTTCACCATAGAAACATAGGATGTCATTGATACGCAAGAACAGCGTGGTTGCCTTAAGCTATACCCAGTTACAAGTCTTCAGGCTGCTATAAATAAGGATTTTTAAAGTTCTTGGATTGGAAGATAAAATGAAGAGTTTTTAATCTCAGGAGAAACCATGGTTAAACATTATAATTACTGAGACCAGCTATTTTAATATTGTGTTAATTTTAATGACCTTATTCATCAAAAGACTTATGAAAAGGATGACTAAACCCTAAATGGAGAGAGAGTAAAATGTATTCTGCTTGAACAACAAAGGATTTCAGGGATTTATGGCTCATGTTTAAAATTCAACAGACAAAGTAATCTGACTCATAACTGTCTTCCCTGTATCGTTAGAAATCTAGGGAGATACTAAAAATTGTTAAGCATTGTTAGGGAGAGCAAAGGATTTAACTGATCTAGAGTGCAATCCTTTTAAGGAATTTCAAAGCTAGATCGGTGGCATTACACAGGGTAATTTGATTGGTTTCCTTTACTACATCTCTCCCCTTTTATGAGTGGTAGCATGACTACATTAAACATTCACATGCCAAATATTCACATGCCAAATTCTTGTCAAGAATCTCATTACCTCATGTCTCAAATACTGCAACATCTTGTTCTCTGGCCTACTTATATCCATTCAGATTACTGCTGCAAAAACAATTCACTCACCAGTAACTAGATCACAAGTGCCCATAATAGATAGGAACTGAAAAAAAAACAGCATTTCTTCTTAGCATAAATATATCCTCCCCCTTGGAAGATAAGTTTGAGGATATCACCCCATATCCGCCATCTGCGGTCTACCTGTTTGACAAAGGTGACCTAATGCTTTATTGTCCTTAAGAATCCAAGGAGCCATTCTGTACATCTGACCACAGGCAGATCTACAACAGGTTGAATGCCAACTTCAGAGCTTCCTGACAAAGAAGATGGCACATACTACCATTGAGTACCTGACAGCTGAATGGACACAGATCCATCAGCAGATGAAGGTGGTATTTTCACAAGCAGAAAAGATGTGTGACTACTGGTCAAGAGAAGTGAGTGCATGTTAAGAAAGGCATAAATGAATATTTATAGCTTTCAAAGAAGTTACTTTTCTGCATCTATCATCTTAAAAGAAAGGAGAGAAAGAAAGAATAAAATACTCTCACAAGGGTAAGAAAAAAATACTGCAGAGATGGACAAGCACTTGAAGCATCAGTGCTGATCTATAATACAGTGGAAAGAAAACAAAACTATGGACTGCAGGAAAAAAGCCACAAATCTTTCTCAATATTTTCCATTAGTTTTCTTCTTTTATTCTGCAGTTTTTAAGGTCACTCGCAGCTTCTTATCAGTATAATTCTGTACTGACAGATCAAGCAACCATGATGCTCACCTCCAAATCTCACCGGTTATGTTTTCAAACAAATTACTTCCGTTTCTCTAAAGTCGTCTTCACACTTAGAAAAATCCCTTCATGAACACCCGCAGCCACGATACTCTGTCAAACTTCTCATGGTCCTTAAAAATAACTTGGAGATAGCTATGCTTCTTGCAGCTAGAAAAATTCATGCCCATAAAAATGAGCGTTACTCATGATGTCTCCACTGTGAAGGCAGAGGTGAACAGCCTCTACCTATACTGCATAAGGGGTGACAAGCATCAATCAGCCAGCTCTAGTCAGACGATGGCTATATTACTAAGGGGCTGAGCATCTCAGCAGGACTCCATAGTCTGGGCTTACACCAACAAACATGGCCTCTACTTCAGAGCTGGCAAGCAGATAGCTGGTCCTGTCTGGAAAAGATCACAGCCATTCAACTCTAGTTCTTCTCACATTTAGCCAGATCAAGCAGAAATAGTTACATTTAAAAACAGAGGTAAGAAAAAACCTAAATTCTCCTCAGTTAAATTACTTGACTGAAACAGAAATATGCAAAATCAGTATTTTAGAATACTGATATACAAAATACTAGCTCCTCTCATTCAAATGCTGAGCAAAAGATTCTGTTCTGATCTATTCTAATATTTTTGATTTCTCGCTTTTATAATTATCTCAGGTGTTACAGCTCTGCACATCATTTACAAGGAATGTTCATGCTGGCATTAATGGTATTTATACTTGTAGTCAAGAAAAGAGTATCATTTGGAGATAAGATCTTCTTCCTTTTTATCCTGGAGATGCCCCATTAAGTTAAATACAAATACTACTATAGCTGTTTAAAACCCAAACAAACAATAGAAATATTTCTTCACATTCTTTCAGAGCAGCAGGATGATGTTTA
>JAVHNF010069334.1:0-10232 GCA_034783455.1 Micropsitta finschii | reverse complement strand
CTTGGAGGACTGAGAAGGCTAGAAACAACTCTACCTATATAAATAATTAGTACCCTCCAGCCATTTTTGCTCTTCCTTGCAACTACATTTCTTTGAAAACTCACCAAGTTATGTTCTGTTTCCAGGAATATTGGAGAACCTCATATTCAGTGAGGAAACTCATTCTGGTATCTCCAAATTTTAAGATTTACAATAAAAATAAAACACAATTTCACAAGCAAACAAACAGCAACACCCACCCCTCAGATGTAACACTAATACATAGGTGCTCAAATGCAGCAGTACAACAAGCAAACAGTCTGCAAACAAACTTCCTAAATTGCATAAACATGAACAAAAACCTCATTATGTGATGACTGGGATTATCTTTTAAGTTAAGGGCAAAACTGTGACTAATGACTGAAGATTTATTCTCACTTTTGAACCATGGTTTTCCCGATGTGAGAAAACGAAGGTGTTTTTTTTTTTTCCTTTCCAAGCACAGAAACCGTGTTTCAGAAACCAGAATTTTTAAGCAGCTAACTGTCAAGAAGTACTAGTCTAAGTACTCCTCCATGATCCAAAAGGAAAAGACCTATAGGGCTTCTAATGGAGACCTTTAAGTTCAACACCTATTCCCCATTTCATGGGGGAATATAATGAAAAAAATAAGCAGGAATTTTCCTTTACAGAAATTTTTCTCCAAAAGATTTTTTCACTTTTTGAAAACTGCAAATTATTCCATATTTCCCTGCAACGGCACTGAGATGTGTCTTTCCAAGATGGTTTCGTTCCCATTAAATAATTACTTTAGTTTAACTATCTGGAAACATTATCCCTTGAATCCATTCAGCGATAAACTGAACTTTCCCAGTTGGGGCTCACTACTTTATGTGAATACTGATATTAAAAGCTTACAGTTTCAATCATAAATATTGATGACAATATTGAAGACAGCTGTCAAGATTTGCAAAAGTTGTAGGGATTGATGATTCGTGTGATTGCTAAAAATGTATCCTAAATCTTTATAATCTGCTCTTCTCCAGGCTTCCTGGTAGGTATTTGGTCAAATAAATTCTCATTTTTAAAAGGCTTTAACAGAGCTGACCAGACTTTCCTTGAAGTTCTGCAAAAGAAACTACAGAAAGATTTATTGGGAAAAGACTGGACAGGAATTAGGGCACTATTTTCAAATGAGCTCATCCTGGGACGTCAGCAATGGCCTTTGAAGCGTGATCAGACTTCCTCAAGCTTTGCTGGAAGTACACAGCTGCTGGCTGCAGAAAGCCTGTGAATCCACCCATGATTGCTGTTATTTTTGAAAGCTCTAAACACATCTTTTGAAAAACAAGTCCTAAATACTTGAATTTAAGGATAGCGAATTATGATTGAAGTTAAGCTTTACCAATTTGCTGCACATTGTTCTTAAATGAACACACCGACCCACTTCAGATTTGTGCATTTGGATTTTTGTAGGGCTTTTATTTCCTCTTCGTTGATCTCAAGGCCCATGGAGAACTGGCCACAAACAAGAAAGCAGTGTGAGTTTTTCCACTGAAGTGACTCTGAGCAATAATACAACAGTCATTGTAAAACTTCAGCAGAAGGACTTAGAGCACAATTTGTTTCACTCTCCTATGTTCTTTGCACTCTGTTCTATGATAGAAAGAGCATAATGAAAATAAGGTCCTGAAGAGGACACGAAGCTACAGAAGACAGACAATCAATCAAAGCAATCAAAAGAATTTATGACATTAGAGCATGAGCACAAAGGCCTTCTTATTTTGAACCAGTTTCCTACACTGTAAAGCAACTGCATTTACGAAAGTGTTTTTCCTTAAAGCATGATAAATCTCTTCCTCTGTCCTTTCAAAATTTGAAGTTCTGATCGAAGTACAAAGTACACAACCTGTACATTAGATGAGAAAGCAAATTCATCTTGTCTGAGGGGAATTACGACTTATATCAGTTGATGCTATATAAGTTGACTCTATCTTTAAATCCCTGACCAAACTGTGCATACAAGTCTCCCTATGCAGAGATCAAGAGCCACAAGTATATATGACAAATCTTAATCACTGATCAATGTGCTACTGGAAGATGTTAAGACACTACAATAATGAAGATTAAAGAGACATGAAAGGATTTTTTTTCCTGCAAATTACTGACCTGCTGTCAAGTAGCACTAGAGAGACTGTAACAGAGGTTGTACTAGGAATTAGATCAAGTCTTTAGAGTAAGACCATATCTTGTTAAAGGATAGGTAAACAGCATGTGAATGTCACAACCTCATTTAACATCATTTGCAGCCTTTGTATTTCCCTCACTTTCAGCAACACAATCCAACATGCTCCCTTTCAGCTGCTATACCACAAAACCACAAAAATAAAAGCCACAGAAAGGTACATAGACAGAAAAATTGGAATGTTTAAATGCTGTAGGGCAGGTATATATCTTTTTTACAATAACACCACTAAATATAGTCTACTCTGCCTTCTGAACTGTAATGAAGAAAAAGGCATTTGTAGTTTCAGAGACCCATAAAAATATTGGGTTTAAAGTACATCTCCTGCAATAACACTGCCCAAATATACTGCAAAGCTCTCAGAAGTTTAACTTTTGGTATCAGAGAACTTCTTACACATGTCCTTTGGCACTGAGAACCAGAAACCCGTTTATACTCTGCAACAGATCACCTTCAGAATTTGCTACACCATACTCTGAGCTGAAGCCATTAAAATCAATTTCTGCATTGAAAAATACAATTAGTGTCAACTGTCTGGGAATAAACAAGAGAGATCTCCTAGGATAAGAATGGGAGTATAATTTTATTAATGCTGGGGGATCAAATTCCTTACACAGTACACTTCAAGCAAGGAACTGTATTGAATTTTTTCTGCACAAATGAAAAGGTCACTGGAATGACAGGAATGTGGGAATTGATCAGAAAGATCCAACTCTTTTAAAATCATCAGGAAGTCTAATTAACAACCACAGATAATGTACAGTACTTCAGCCACATATTGGGGAAGGGAAAGTGAAGAAGGAAAGGGGGGGCATAGAGCAGGGAAATATCCGTATCTCTTTATGGTGAAGATGGACTCTTCAGGAGAAAAGAATAAGCTCCTCCCTTCCTAAACAAATTCACTCTTCTCTCCAAAGCCTTGAGACCTTCCAAACATAAATATAAAATAACTGCTGCTCTGGAGTGGGGTTTAGTCAACACAACACCTCGTGAGTTTCCCCTGGAAGAAAACAGAGGATGCAGGTGGGGATGGAGTTACTCCATCCTCCAGCATATGCTGTGGTGAGATAGTCAAGAATGAGGAGCGAGGTGCATTTTAGAGTACAACCAGGACATGCACCCTGGAACTGGGACTGCACTCTTCACCGTATCTTTTCCTAATGGCCTCCTCGGCAAATGTGAAATGTGATACTCCTAACCATTAAAATATTAGCTCTAGGTGATGGTGTATCTACAGTGGTTTGTAGTGAGAGACCCCTTCATGTAACAAACTCAAGGGTTTAATTTATTTTTTTATCATCTTATAATAAATACTGTTTAGTTCTGAAAAGCTCAGTTTCTGGTCCACAATATAAGGAAGAAGGTTTAGAACCACTAGATACTTGACCCAGCTATACAAAGAATCTGTGAAGTGCTGACTGACTCTGACAGCTATTATAGTGAATTTCCAGGTACAGCAGAACTTGGAGAACATTCCAGAGTTCTCAACTCAGCAAACACTTCAGAATTCAAACATTCTCTTGAATCCTTTACCTTGAAGATTCTCTTGAATCAACCCTTTTTGAAAAGCTGCAGATTTGGTTTTTAATTGAACTTAACTCATTTTCCAGAAATAAAACCTATTACCATTCTCTCTTCCATACATATCCCGTGCATTGGCAATAGCATTTTCCCCAAAATAAAGCTATTTTTGAAGGGCCAAACTTGAAAAAAAGGTTATCTTCAATTAAACACAAAATTCCATGGAATGTGCAGATCTATCTTCTTTATGAGTTTCAATTTTTGCCTCTTAGGACAGTGTTAAAACCCTAACCCTAACTCTGCATTTCTCTTGTAACACAGAGTAACTGTACCATGTCATTACTACTGGAACTGTAATATATGTGTTGTCAATTCTTCAACAAATATCTAATGACTAACCATAAACCTTCTATCAAGCTGAAGGAATGTTACATATCCCACCATTTAGAAGCAGTAACAATCCATCTGTTGTGCATTATTATTTCTATGAATCATAAACTTAATTTTAAATGAAGTGATTAAATAGCAGCATAATTCACTTAGATGTTAAAGAGATAATATTTTGTTTATGGCTCCAACTGTTTGCCTGGAATTACATTACCTGAAGCATAGGGCATAACTCAGCTAATGACTGGAAATGAACACCAAATTTTGTATTTGGAAGTGAGAAGAGTAACAATGTTTTGGAGAGATCAATCTTGAGGAAATCACAGTAAGTTGGTATCTATGCACACATTTGAGGGATAAAGTAGAAAAAGATAATGACTTTATTCCATGGTGTTTCTACTAGTGAAGCACATTAGTCTTTCCCTCATAACTTAATACTGCATACACGTATCATAGATCTGCGTGGTGGGATGGTAACACATCTGACCAAAACCATAGGGGTTTTCCAGATTCTCTGAAATTCTCCTTTTCACCTTTTCTTACTTTACTGATTACATCATAGGCAGCAATTCCATTGATTTAACTCATGCAGAGAAAAAATGAAAAAAAAAAAAAAAAGAGCTTTTTCAAATAAAAGCAGAAAACAATGCTTATGGAGCATTCCCAGACATTCAGTCATTTTCCATATACTGAAGTACTGTATCATTGGCAGGGACATGCCATGAAATAGTGTGAACTACAAACACTCATTACCTTTCAGTTCCACTAGGGTGATATCCTTCACATTCCTTTCACCATGGCCCTGCTCTTATAGACTTGCATTTGTATGTGAAAGCATTGTGTGGAGTGGACTGGCCCTTTCTAACTGCAAATCCAACCACCCAGACTGATTTATATTTGAGTCTGAAGCACTGCTGCTATTGCTAATAAGCATACTGCCAGGACTGCAACAGCTACTTACCTGTCTGAATTGGTATCACCTGCAGCATTACTGGTTCTTGTGACAGCTCATCCACTGCACATCAAAAGCTTTGAGGCTTGATAGAATTTCTGATGAAAAAGTCCTGTAGAACGCAATAGGAATATAATATCCAGGTCATGTGTTTAAAATGTCAATCAGCTTAATAATATAACAAGCCTTTTTAGTATTGAAAAACATGTGGGCAGTAGTTGTACATGACTCCTTTGTACCAGGCTCTAAGCCTGCAAAAATCAATCTTTGCCCCAGGCAGCTACTACCTAACTTCATGGAGTCACTGGAAGCCAGAAAAAGCGCAAAGTGAAAGGACCTATGCTGGGTGCCCAGGAGATCAATAGAAGAGACAGAACATATAAATGCTGAACTCTTCTTTACTTCTGGATGCTGCAGTAGGAGGCGAATATTTAATTTAATTCATGTAGAATTCATTTAGCCCAAAGTACTAAATAGTAAACAGTAATTAACTTAAATCTCTCTAAAACTATCAGCAAGTGAGGTCAATGCCTGTGTTACTTATGGTAGCTGATCTAGTGTGTGATGTTTCTTCCTGATTTCAAATATCAATAAAAATATTACGTGCAGTCGAAGCCTTGTTAAAACGCTAAGAAGTCAACAGAAATCTTCTCACTGACCTCAGCAGGCTCCAGGAAACTTAAGCAAGTTGTAGCTGCATCTGAAGGGGGCATGAATTTACCAGCACTTTGTTCCAAAACAGGACTTTTGAAAAATAAAAATACCAAGAAGAAACTAAAGAATAGGGACACATAACATTGGGCTGCCGGGATGATCATTTAATTGCAGACTGTAAATGGTGTCCACTCACAGTGCAGAAAAACTGTGCTTTCAGAAGTACAAGGAGGTTGGGAAAAAATAAGGTATTACACAGATGTATGAAATGACTAATAATGCTCTTTAGGGACAATGGACTCAACTTTCCCCAGGAAGTGAAAGCTTGCATTTTCAACCTCCACAGCCCTGTCTTGGGACAATTCCTATGTGGGATGCACTCGTAAATTAACAATGCTTATGCAGAACTATTTATGGGCTCCTAGCATACACATCCAGCACTGAGAACAAAGAAGGCTACAAACACCCTTTTAACTTTATGACTGTTGTCAAAGAACTCTTAACAAAACTTCATAGTTAAACATACAGCTGTTATAAATGCTTGAATGTAGATTTACATCTACAGTGCAGACTCAGGCATCAAGCAGTCTCATCAGTAACCATCAGTGTAATTTTTGTATCGTCTCTCAAAAAATAACAAGATTATTTCTGTATCTAGAAGTGGCTGAGAGAAGACCAGAGGTGAAACAACGAACTGCACACCTGGGTGTGCATCCTGTTGCTAAAAAAAGATGAAAATCCTATCTGTAATGTGTACGTGGTGCTTAACAACGGTGTTTAATTATAACCTAAAACTAAAAATGTATTCTACAAAACTCAATTGATTGAATCCCCTGGGGAATATGCAGACTTACAGTAATTTTATTCATTTGAATATCATATGGCTTAAATCTGTATATTTCAAATGAGATATTCTGACATGGCATCAGTAGTACAGTTGTGTGCATTTTTACTTTCTTCCTAAACAATTATTATTCTTGCTGGATAGCTCATAGGAACCCCTTGATAACATGTTTTATTTATTTTGCAGCAGCTCTCTTTCTACTGTACTAGCTTATTAGTAGGGGTACCAGATGACTGACAAGAGTTAGGTGCAATCATTTCAGTAAAGATTAAAAGCTGTAAATAATTTGTCTACAGAAAGACTATGTCCAGTAAAATTTCAGAGAAATGACCCATGCAAAAATTCCATTAAAAGAATGTTGGCATAATTATCAGAGGAGGTCCCTCAAACCAAAGACTCCTTAAATTATATTAATGGTAGAGTTCTTACCCCACTTGCTTACTATATAAATTATCTGATAAAGAACACTAACATACTGCTTCCTACAATTCATTAACAATCTGAGGCATTAAGTCATTATTCCACTCATTGCCTAAAGCTTCCCTTATTTACTGAAAAGAGAAAAAAACCAAGAAACTGCTTTTATTCATCAGCTAGTGTAAACAGAACACAGGAATAATTAATATGGTTCGAATCTGCCCAGCCCCACATTTTGTAGTGCCTTACTTGAATTTCATTTAGAATATTCCCACAGTTTAAACTAGTCTTTTAATTAGTCCTATAGCTTTCAGAGACAGCATTTCTTAAGTCTACTGTATTTTGTCATCCTCCTTCCTGCGTGAAAACTGAATACAATGAGAAAGATGGCTTTTGTAGGAAGCTTCTAATTTACATACTGATAAGGTAATTCTCATCTGTAGGAAGCCAATTCAGACTATGTATGAAACATTTCCATTCTGTTTCGTCACTTGTACAAATCCTTATAATTTTTAATGCAAACACTGAGTTTTAAGAAAATGACACATATACCTTTACTGCTGCAATGTATAATAGCCACTCCTGTGAAAACACTGTGCTCTTTCCCATTCAACCTGTGAGGAGAAAAAACCCCATGGTTTAAGCAACAGTTTTATGAAATCTGCCATGTGCAAAAATGTTGTACATGATTATGTTACTACAGCCTGAGAGATAGACAGTTATATTAATATATATGCTTGATGTATTATCCTAAAGAAACACATTTTTTTATTCCAATATAGGTGAAAAAACATTGACAAAACAAAAAAATACTATAGAGATTCAGACATTTCAAATCTCAAAAATCTCACTTGTACTGATGCCCACTGCAGTCTACAGTATCATTTTATTTATTGTAAACAGGGGGAAGTGACTATTTCAAATGCATAAGAAAAAGCCAGTCAGCATAAACACTACTCTTTTGCAGGCATCTTCACTGGAAGCTGGCAATGAATAGCTAGGTGATGCAACTTAGACCAAACATTTGATAGGCAACTAGAGGTTATGTACTCATTTCATCTAGACTGGCCCCAGGGATCCCATGGCAAGCCAGAGCAAAAGATGCAGAGCTCAGAGGAAGATCCTCCCACGGGATCTTTGTTACTGGCTCCAGAGAGCCACACTGTGGCAGATTCCTTTTGAGAGCTTCAAGTTTTTAATTTAATGTGTAAGCAATGGGAGTGTAATAAATAGCAAAAGAACTTGAATCTTTGAAGATAATAGTTAAGGAATAGTCTCCTAAATATTAGCCAGTCTATTTGATGTAATCCATCTCACACTCCTACTATCCTCCCTAGGATTCTACCTAATTAATTGTAAGATGAAACAGTGAGTGTCTGTACTTTATTCTTTTCATATAGAACAAAATTAAGAGTTCTAAAAGACTAAATTTTAAGTGCATTTCATACCTATGATTAAGCAACTGACCTACTGAACTTAGGCAAAAAAACAACCAACCAACCAGCCAACCAACCAACCAAACAAGCCAACCCAGAACAAAACAAAAACATCAACCAACCAACCAGCCATGGAGCTCTTCATAAACATCAATGAATCTATACAGCTCCTTTTAGAGCAGCTTAACATACACATTTTGAATCTTACTTAAAACTACAGACCTTGAGAGCATCCTATATGCATCTTGCTTATCAACTGGTTTCTCCAGAATTTGCTCATCCACAGACTAAAACAAAGATAGTGAAAGTGTGAGGCTTTTTCTTACTTTTCAGAAACTGAAGTCGGAAATTATATTTGAACCATAATTTCAGTCAGGGCTTCAAACATGAGTCACTGAGTAGAGCAAGAATCACAGGTATTTTGTCAGAACGGGTGATTAATTACCAAGCACACAGTGAGTGTAACACACTACACTCCAGTGGCTGCAGCTCTCAAACAAAAGGGTAATTCAACCTCTTCTGTTCTTAACCTTTCAGTGTTTCTGTGGAGATGACAAGTATAAAGTGATGCCCACTACAAGGCACAACACTGAACAGTTCACACGATCTGGACTTCTAGACAGTCAACAACTGCCTGAGAACAGAACTTCCCTTACATACTAGATGATCTAAGGCAATACTTAATGTAATACTAGCATCTCTGCAAAAACAGCAGCAAAGCTTTTAGCACTCAGAATACCAAAACCTGCCTTGTTGGGAAAAAAGACCCTAAAACCCACACCCACAAAACCCACGAGATACATCATACTGCAGGTGTAACTTC
Source organism: Micropsitta finschii (assembly GCA_034783455.1). Lineage (NCBI taxonomy): Eukaryota > Metazoa > Chordata > Aves > Psittaciformes > Psittacidae > Micropsitta > Micropsitta finschii. Next base: position 974 of record JAVHNF010069334.1, on the reverse strand, counting down.
TCAGTGAAGACAGCTTTCAAACTTTAAACCTAAAGATACAAGTACTTTCTACACTTGTCATAAATTAAAACAATGCTAAATCACAGAAGACTTCTTACCACAATAGTGTCTGCTCCTATGACAACATCAGGTGTTCTCAGGTGTTTCTGCAAAGGCATAAAAGAAAGGAACGTATTTCTCAAAAGATGAAGAAAGAACAAAACTTTTTATAACTTATGGTAAGAAAACGAAGTTTGCTGGTTTACAGGTAGGACTCAACACTGGCCTGAGAACAAGACACTCCTTTTGTAGTGTTTACAAAATAGTAATAATTTATGTCTACATAAAAGTGAAGAAAAGAGGAGGCATGAGCAGACCATTCCTACGTCATGATTTTGCCTAAATACATTACTGATGAACAGATACGTCCAGGAAAGAACTACCTGCATTCTTAAAAGTCATGAACTTCAAGGTGGCAAGCAGAATTCCTTTAAAGAAAGTGCCAAGTGTATGGAAGCCAGGGAATACAGCCCTCTAGGATTGTTCTTCCAAGACAAGTTTTGCTAAAAAAGGGAACACATATTCTCCATTTTGGGGAATTGAGAGGTAGGAGTATAAACTTAAAACCTGTATCTGTCATCATAGCTGAGATTTGAGTGACTTGCATGTTATGAGTTACATGGTTATTATTTAACACAGCAAGACAGGAAACTTGTCTGCAACTGTGATCACTGTATTAAAAAAAGTTTGTAGGGAGGTGATTTTTCTATAGAAGGCTGTTGATGTGCTTTAAATAAAACTAATTCCAGGCACCATTAAAAAAAAATCCATTTTGAAACCCACTAAACTGGCATTATCACGGCATAGTATTGTGCAATGAAAGGCCAATGTAAGTCAGTTAGCAAGGCTGGGTTTAAAATTCACTCTCGTAATGCTATACCATTCTCTGAAAAGAAGCTGACAGAAACGTGGATAACGATTTACACCGGACATCA
>JAVHNF010069329.1:0-12213 GCA_034783455.1 Micropsitta finschii | reverse complement strand
AATTCTTTTACTACCATCATGGGTGGTTCTGGGGGTGGTGGGGGTTGTGGGTGTGTGTCTGTGTGTGTATAAGTGTATAAGTGATTGTATTTGTACCAATATCCAGGTGCAGTAACATCATCTAGTTCTTACTAACGCCAATATGAAAGGCCCACGGGCTTCTTTCTAGGTTTCCCCTTCTGATACCTTTAAATAAAAATTTGCTTAGTGCTAACAGCTGTTTCCTCACCTGATAATAGGAGCTGGAAACATATAGTGCTAACCTTAATTAAATGCTTCAGGCTCTCATCTTTTGCATCAGCTCTGTCAAATGCAGACTATGTTTTGTCTGAGATAGGAATGTTTAATCTGATTAACATGAACAGTCACACTGAGGAGTTTGCTTTGCTGAGGCATTTGTTCTACTGAGGTTTGTTTTGAATGTATTGGAAAACTCACATGCAACTGGCATATCGTGCAACTGGAACTAGGTAAATGATCTCCATGTTTCTGCAGGGGTTGAAGTGGTGTGCTTAGGTCTAAGCAAAATGGTAAGGCTCGCGATAGTTGATGGTTATTTTCAGTTAATAACCTTAAACCATTTCCTTTACTAATTTTCCTTCCTGTCCACTCAGCCTTCTTTAAAAAAACCCATGCTGCTAAGCTTACTTTGTAGCTATAAACAATGCATTATTTACTTATATTAAAAATCACTCTTTCTTTTATGTTGTATTTTTGAAACAGCTGTAAGATTTGAGGGTGAAATGGAAATAAGGAAATAAATCAATTATATTCCCTGAAAAGGTAAGCAACATATGCAGATCTTATGTTCCAATATAATCCTGTAGATTCAGGTTGGGAATAATAACATTTCAGACTTACCTCAGTATTTTTTGCCTGGTTTCTTTCCCTTCTTTTTGATTATCTAGCCATGTAGTTTGGTTATTCTTCAGAAGTACGTTTCCAAACTTGTTTTGGGTAAGCAACCCAGTTTACTTCCTCTCTCTTCTTTTATGACATTGGCAATTTGTTTCTCTGGTCATCCTCTGGGCTTTTCTCCATATTTGTTCTAGTGATGGAATTCTGACTTTTCTTTTTTTAATGTGGGTAATTGGGATCAGATGACACGTTTCAGGTTAAGTCTCTCCCACACAAGGGCTGTTGTAAAAAGGCTGTAATAGCTGTCTGCTTCTATCAAAACACTTCTCCTGATGCATCTTTAAGTTTAATTTGCCTTTTTCACAGCTGCATCATGCTGGTGATTTATAGTCAACCTATGATCAATAAATACAGCCAGGCCTTTCTATCATTTTTAGCTGATGTACTCTCATATTATATCATGGACTCATGTTAATAGCCCCTTGCCCTTGTTCTATTACACTTCATTCCATTTCAATTACAAACCTCAAAGGCACCTAATTTTTCCTTTGTATTGATGTCTCCCAGCTTCACAGCATCATCCATTTTCATCATAGCAAGTCTCCTTTCTGTGCTAAAGCCACTTGATAGAATGCAAGATTTACCCATGAGGAATTCTTATTTCCTGCATGCTAATACTTAAGTTTTCTTGCACATCATTCTTTAGTCAGTTTCTTATTTACTTGTGCAAGCCTTCAGCAATCTGATATGTTTAATATTTAACTTAAGTATTCAGTGGTGTTAATTTAGTATATATGGTTAAACAGCAAGAGAGACACAAGAAAATAAGTACATAGGGGAGCAGAGACTAGGAAACTGCCAAAAGCTTTCTAGGTTGCCACAAACTCTGTACAGCTGCTTTAGTTCCTATGAAATATCTCCTTATTTCTGTCTTTGCTAAAGCTGGTTCTGTTTTGCCTCCGTATTTATTTGTCAGTTTTGTTTTGCCAGAGAATGCTTATGCTTGACAGCAGGTTCTGTGGTAATGCTGGAAAGGGGACATCCTTGTGGTCAGCTGGTGTTAGGTGTCCTGGCTTCTTGCCCACCCACAGCCTACATACTGGAGGGGCAGAGTGGGAAAAAGAAGAGACCTTGATGCCATGCAGGCTCTGCTTGTCAATACCCAAAACCACTGGTGCGTTATTTACAGTGCTGTAGTCACAAATCCAAAATCTAAAATCTAACATCTTTTTAGAAATTTGCCAAAGTAAGTAGTAAACCATAAAAAAACAGCACCAATTTAAACAGTGTGGAAAGGTGAGGTGCGGATCTATAGGAAAGCTCAGATGTGATATTCATTTCAGTTTCTTAGTGAATACAGTTCAATTTCCAGATTGTCACATCATGGAATCATGGACTGGTTTGGGTTGGAAGAGACCTTAAAACTCATCCAATCCCAACAACCCCCTGCCATGGGCAGGGACACCTTCCACTAGACCAGGTTGCTCCAGGCCCTGTCCAGCCTGGCCTTGAGCCCAGGGATGGGACAGCCGCAGCTTCTCTGGCCAACCAGTGCCAATGCCTCATCACCCTCACAGTGAAGAATTTCTGCCTAAGTCTTGTCATTCTGCCCTCTGTCAGGTTAAAGCCATTCCTCCTTGTCGTGTCCCTACATGCCCTTTTCCGAAGCCCCTCTCCAGGTTTCTTGTACCCCGTTTAGGCACTGGAGCTGCTCTGAAGTATTCCCTTAAGGAGCCTTCTCTTTTTTGGATGAACCAGCCCAGCTCTCTCAGCCTGGCTCTAGAGCAGAGCTGCTCCAGTCCTTGCACCATCTCTGTGGCCTCCTCTGGACTCGCTCCAGCAGCTCCACATCCCTCTTACGGTGTTGCCCCAGAGCTGGACACAGGACTGCAAGGGGGTCTTACTAGAGTGGAGCAGAAGGGGAGAATCCCCTCACTTGACCTGCTGCTTGTGCTCCTTTCAATGCAGCCCAGCACATATTTTTGACATACCTGTTTGACTGTGCGCAGTTTTTGTTCTCTGGCTTGGTAGTTTCTCATTTCACCAAGCAGTTACAGACCTCTGCTGTGCTTCACTTGACTAGAAGTGTAAACAGCATTTTTTTTTCTTTGAGTGTATATATGGTATTAATGAGAGGCATAACCTCACACTGTTTCCAGTTATATCTCAAAATTAACATCTCAGCTGTTCCTAACAGACAGGGTTTTCCAACAAGATCAAAGCTTCCAAACTGCTAGAGATTAAAATCACTTTCTAGGCAGCCATTGCAAGAACTGATGGAGGTTCTTATTTGATTAAGTTGAAGGGCATGCTCAGACCAACCCAAGAAGAGCACCTTGTGATAAAATTACAGTCTCAGGTGGGGAGTCTGTGGTAAAACCATAAATCTGTATGAAAGGGTTGGCTGCTTTGGGTTGTGAGTTGCAAACTGTTAACACTTCCACACTGAGGGCATTCAGAACTGCTCCCCAAAAGTAATTAAATGGTAAAATTTTGGGTAAGTGGCAGTGGAGGTCTGGGTCTACTGTTTTGGCTTATTTTTATGCCATAGAGGGAACTGACCTTTCTGCTGAGCAACTGCAGTTGATCTGACATGACTATAAACTATGGAAATCTGTTTTTCCACTTAGGTATTGCCAGCTTGCACTTACAAGCCTCTTTGAGGTACAGTGTGAGGAGGAGAGCTCAGAAGGTATTTCATTTCAACCTTGGCAATCTCCTTAGCCAATGTTTTTTCTACTTTTTTCATCATACATTGTCACCCCTAGAAAAGTAACTGATTTACATACCTAAGAATTATTTCAGATGCTGAACTTGAGCCTTGTTGAAAATGTTAACACCTGTTTAATTCCACAAGAAAACTAAAGGCACGCATTTGTGTAAAGATTTTCAGCTTTATTCATCCTTAAAATTGAAACCAATTTATTAATCTAGCTCGTCTCTAATATATATCATGTATTGTTTAAAAAAAATATTTCTAAAAGTTAGCTAGTATTGAGTGTATCTAAAGAGGGGTTCAGGAGCTACCAAGGCTCATTTCTGTGGTATACTGAAGGCAGTGGATAATGAGAGTCAATGTTGGAAACACACAAGGTGCTCCAAGTTGATGCTGGAGTTATGTCAGATGTTTAGTCTACTTAAACTTTTCCCTTTGTTGAGATAGATATATTGAGATGTTTGTAACAGTTACAGTGTGATACAGCAATACAGTGCTAAAGCCCTCTTTGCCATTAAACTGTAGGGAAGAGAATATCACCATTTTAATTCTTTATTGTTTTTTTCTAAGGGCTTTGAGATTCCAGAGACACCCAATCCTCAGCTGTTAGAAATCAGTGAATTTTAATTTTATGTGTTAGGCTTTACCAGTGTAAAGAAGATTTGTTTCCCCTTCCTTGGTAATTAGATCTTCTTTAGCATAAGCCATAAGCTGTTACATGTTCTGTTAATTTTAAGCATAAGATTTGGAGAGCTACACATAACTATATAGTGAATATTATTGAGCTACATGTGAGCTACATGATAGTAGAGCAGGTTATTTAAGCAAATTAGTTTGCAGTTTGTATTTTGCTTTTTCCTGAAAGGACAGCTAGAGGTTGATGCTGGCTTGAGAGACTTTAAGCTGCCATTCTTAATCAAACCACTAAGGGTCTGAGAAGGGTCTGATACAGGAGTCTTCAAGCAGATTAATAACAGTGAATACTTCTGCTTATTGCTTATGATCCCAACCCACTAAAGACAGTAAGAGCTCTCCTGTGGTTAAATATATCGAACATCTGAGCTGAGATACTTCTTTCTTTCACATAGTCCCTAGAGAGTGCATGCAGCATTATGATAGACCAAGTATTCTGTCCAGAAATTTCAAAATAGAGGGAAATAACTGTGAATCCAAAGGAAATGTCTGGTTTAGAAAACACGGACTTTTTTTTTTCTTTTTGTTTTTTTTTTATCCCCTCAGCATTTAACCTTTATACAGGAATCATTCTTAAATTAATTTCCAGCTGTGCTCTGAAAGTTGAGCCTGAGAACTGAATACTCTCTTCTTCCCAAATCATGCAGTCAAAAAAGAGCAAAAATAGACAGTGCTCTGTTGTGTCTTCCTATTTCCCCATGTGAGAGTTCATCATTTTGACCAGAATTCTTCTGCTGGGGTTACTGTTGACACAGAACACCAAGCTGGAAAGAAGAGATAATGTGTGTCACTGCTGTGGTTTGACAAATACTCTGATTCCAAGCTCTGCCCCTCCCTTTCCTTTTCTCTGTTGCACAGGTGGTGAAATCCTATTAGGACTGATTTAGTGAGTGGCAGAACAGGTTCATAATTCTCAGCTTCATTCCGTTTGCAGCTTAAACAAGATTTTGAAGCACAAAGTAAATTTAAATCTTTCCAAGGAAAGATACTAATCTGAAGCTGGCTGTTGGCTCAGTATCGGGTTCTTGCTGACTTTGATAACAGCTTATGGTTTGTGAAAATTTAGCATGGATTGAGATGTCAGCTTGCAACTTGCACTCAAGGCTTTCTTGACTCATGGGAAGTAAACAGGCTCATAAGCGGCTGGGCTCAGCACCATAAAATTTAGCTATGCAGTTCATGAAGTTCTCAGCTTTTGCATGTGATCCCTCTTTGTTACCCACCAGGTTTCTGGGAATAGAAATGGGTGTTCAGCGAGGTCTTAAGTTCTTCACAGTTTTCTGTTATGCCATTATTTCCACCCCACAATCCTAACAAATGCTTTGATTTCACACTTTAAAGCACAGTAGAGAACCAATTTGCTATTTGGTGCTCAAGCAACACTGGCATATAAATACCCCAGAGCACTAAGGTACATATAACGTTAATTTCAGCGACGCAAGAAGGTTAGTTTAATTCTCATACAGAAGATAGCAAAACCTAAATTATGTTTGCTATTTATTTAGGATTAAAAAATCTAAGAAGGTTAAATGTAGAATACAGAAATGTTTTCATAGTTTACAGTGATTTAGGAAAAAATGTGTCATCTTTTTTATATTAGACCTGTCAAATGTTTGTTCATTATATGTGAGATACATATCCAGTCAGGTTCTGGAGTCAGGCACTGGTGGTACATCTATAGTATTTTCACTGGAGGTGCTGAAATTATTTCCGTTTAAAATTTTTTGTTAGGAATTTTGACAGCACTTTGCTGTGGTTGCAGATTTGAATTAAGTGTACTGTTTTCAGAGTAAGATTGGGAAGAAGCTGTCATCAAGACAGGCAGTTCTCTGAATGTTGATAAGATGCTTGATTGACACCCCTGTAATTTTGTTTGTTCTAAGCTTCTGTTTGTGCTTGGAACTTAGCTGTTTAAGATGAAATGACAAGAGCTGTTCACAGTGCTTTTGGACTCAATTTGCAGTTACTTGTGAAATTTATGAGGCTGGAAGACAACAGAGTCCAGCTTCTTTATTAATGTTGTTACCTTAAATACTTCCAATCTCTCCCTCTTTTTTTTTTTTTAAAGATTGAAGGGCTTGTGCTCTTATTTAAAATCACTTCTCATCCTAAAGAGAAAAGTCAGTGATAACTTCTGTTACTTAAAATGCTGTTCAGAGCTAGCTTATTTCTTTCTGTCTGAGGAATACATCTACTTTCTCATTAATTTACATTGTAGCACCAATCACATTAATGAGAGACAAATACATGCCATAAGATCTGACAGTAGCACTGCTGAATCAGAGTTCATTTAGTGTGATGCTGGCCCTGTGAATCATAATGTCTGCTCAGCTGAGTGGGAGAACTGACTTTGTAACAAGCTCATAGATCAATTTAAAGAGGAAGGAGAGTTGCCACAGAACCACAGTTCCAGCCAGCAGCACCACTTCACAAAAAAGTAATCCTCTGGCATTAATTTCATGTCAGGGGTAGTGATGGGTTACATTTGCCAAGCAGGATGTGCTCAGCTGAACTGCAGTCTCCTGGAAGCACGATGTGGTATTTCACTTTTCCTCCCTCCCTCCCTCCGTCCTTCCCTTTCTCCCTTTTTTTAAAAGAATGCTTCATGTTGAAAGTGTCATTCTGTGAATACTTGCTGTAAATTAAGATAACTATTCTCAGAAGTGCAGACATTGATCTTGGCTTCTAAAACCCTCAGACTGTGCAATTCTAAAGCAGTCTGTTCCTATAGATATCTATAAATCCAGTTCGTATATGAAACAACTTCTCCATTTCCTGCTCAGAAAGTATGATCCAAAGTCCGGTCTTACATAGGCCCAATCTTTGTTGAGCATTTAAGGATGTACTCAATTTGGCATATGCTGTAGTTTGTGTAAGCATAATCTAAGCCTGTTACATTGGTTTTAATTTTCATTTTGAGCACACAACATTTATTTGCATTTCTCCTCAACCTCCTGTATGGGTGTGTAATGAATTTTAGTGCAGTTTCATTTTACAAAGGGGAGCCAGAGATAAGGGAGGTAATTGTTCTGCTCATGAGTATACAAATAGTTGCCATCAGCACTGAGGCTCAGGGGCCCTGTCCCTCATGCCATTACTGACCCAGTAGACTTTCACCTCTCTTGCTTGTAACGTTCAGGTATCCTGGCGAATGAATGCAGACAGAAAGTTGTAACTCACTGACCTAGCAACTGGATTTCCTCCTTGCAGGAGGGAAAATGGTCCTTTGAGATCCAAAGCAAGGTGGAAGGGAAGCACTGTGAGGGAAGCACTACAGTCAGCCTTTAAGGAAAGTTTTGTGTCATTCACCAGGGTTATTTTTGACTGCTTGGGAATAAAGAAGTAGTATTTAGGGATGGTTTGTTATGAAAATATTCCTTGTTTCCAGAAGTATATTTTTGAACTCCTGTTCAAGTGTCAGGCAACATTTATGGGGGAAGATTTTCAGTCTTTTATGGAAAAAAAAAAAAAAAAAAGATCATTGTGTCCTCATATTACTTTTACTTTACTTTGTGGTGGAGAATGACATGTAGGTGGCTGATGAAAATAAATATGTTATTATAAGCTCCTCCAAAATCCCCCAGTATTTGAAGTTACTTGATGAAAAATATCCTCTGTCTTTTGCATGGAATGCATATTTAGAGATGGAAGCAGTGTGCATACTGACACATCAACTGGCTCCATTTCATTCGAGGTTGGGTCGTAATGCGTGAAAGATAATAACAAAAGCTTACTTTTCATGACTGCTTAAATACCTATTTCTAGCATTCTATTTGTTACATGTCATCACAGTATCAGGAGTATCAGGATACCGGCTATGCTAGAAACTTGTGCAAAACTGCTTGAAATAATTTCTTGTGAAGTAGCATGCTCTCTGAATTTCTTTACCCTTACATAGACTGAATTAAAAAGAAATGCTTCCAAATCAGTGCTTTAGGATCAGGATAAATCCAAGAAGATCCAGCTTTATGCATTTATAAAAAAATGTGACTACTGAGGTAAACACATAGGAATTCCTGCATTCTGTTCTAACCAGTCTGAAAATATTAGCAAACTACTTGTTCCTCTTTGTGTTTCTTTGTTGCAGTTAATCCCCTTTTCCACCCAGATTGGTCGTTAAGTCTTCCAACACTCTCTCTGCTGGGATGACACCATAGAATCATACAATGGTTTGGGTGGGAAAGGACCTTAAAATTATCCAGTTCCAACCTCCTGCCACGGGCAGGGACACCTCACACTCTAGCGTGTCGCCCAATGATGAATACATGAATACAACTGCAAATACAGTGTTGTGCTTTGGTTAGTTGAACGGTCACTGTAAGTAACACAGCATAGGACAGTAATTTAAAAATAAACAGCAGAAGTTGGTCTGGGTCTTCCAGTGTTTAAATTTAGTAAAACTTTTTTATATTACCCATTTTACATTCAGACCGATAACAGGACTCTTATGATAGTAACATATGTCTCTCCAGATACCTGCATGCATATTTAGATGGAGCTGGCATAGCATTATCTTCTTTCAAAAAGAGATTAATGGAGCAGAACTTTTTTGCCTGCACAAATTAATTGAACAGTTATGAGAAGATGGATTGCTCCTCTCTAATAATTGCAGTTGTATTTAATGTAATCAATACTCTATATTGGAATTGGTGTGAAATCAGTTTATTTTCTTGTGTGCTTAAGGTATAATTGTAACACTAGATGTGTCTGAGCAAACACTGTCACTGCATGCCACTCCCAAGAGCATCTCTGGTAGTGCCTCTCAAGAGCAAGAACTTTGCAATTCTGAGCTTCACAGAGATCACGTTTAACTAACAACCCATGAGAACTAACATCAGATCAATGAGTTGCTTGTTACCTGAACTCCTTTGCTTCATTTTAGTATTGCTCATAATGGAACTAGTAATGTGAAAAATATGAGATAAGTAGTGCACACCAGCAGTTTGTTCCAAGCTTTTTCTGTGCCTGCTGGTACATGAGTTTCTGAAGAAAAATTAAGCTATTTTTCACAAAGAATTGCTAAGTTTCTGTTTTGCTTTGTGAAGAAAAAGAGCTGTGATTTTTTATTTTTTTTTTTTTTAAACTTTAAGAAAAAGTGGCCATGCATAAACTGAGCACAGGAAGTGCTCTGTCAGTGGAACTCAGTTTAACCTTTTTCAGCTGAAAAAAAAAAAAAAAAAAAACCAGTAAATTTATTTATTGCGGTTGCATTCTTGGAAAATGCTGTAACAGGGCTAGACTCAAACAGAAAAGATACAATACTGCCAACAGCAGCGTTACTGCTTCAAGTAGCAATCCTGCTGTGAGACATCGCCCAGGGAGGTTTCGAGTATGTTTATGAAAATTGTAGTAATAATGGCTAAAGAGTAGACAAACTGCAGTTAGCTCAGTATTTTTCAGAAGTAGAGGTGTGATGGATAGAATGACAAATGCATTTTGTTCATTACAGAGCACATTTTCTGTTGATGAACAGAATTCCTAACCAAAGGTCAAGGGGTTGAGTAACTATTTGAGTCTTTTCTTAATGCTTCGCTGCAGAATTTGAGACTAAGTTATTTAGACTTTCTTCCTTACCTTAGTACTGATATTCTATGTTCAAATCTTGCTGGGAGAAGGACAGCTGACATGCAGCATAGGTAGCTTCATGCTTTACTAGCAGAAGGATGGCCATTGTTTATAAAGCGTCTTACCTTGCTATACTTGCCACAGAGGGAAAAAAAGCCCCATTTAAGTTCTTAAAGTGCTTGAAGAGACACAGAGAAAAAATGCAAAAGGCCAGTGGTTTTCCGTCAGTGTGGCCAGTTCAGGTGAAGTTGCACTGGGAGGCACAGAGAAGATGACAGCATGTCCCCTTTACAACCAGTACCATTCTGCTCATGTCAGGTAAGAGTCTGCCCATTTCCCAGAAGCAGTTTGTGACAGGATGTACTCTGCAAGGGCTAGAGCCTTTTGTGACAGCCCATGGGCTGGCTGGCTGAAATGTTACAAATGAACAGAGTGAAAAAGCAAAAGGTTTAAAATAGGATGCATTATAATTTTGGTTGGGTATGACACCTAAGACTTTCATTAAACTGTTGGTAAAAAGTCTGGGTGAAAGGGAGAAAGATTGATGTTCAGCTGAAGAATTGAAACAAAGGGTGGTGAAAAGGAAGAAAGAGCATGTGAAAATTCTGTCTTTAAAGAGTATGTGAGTTGAACAGTCAACATACTTGCCTTTGCATGCATATTTCTAGTACCAGCTGCCATACAGACTGATTTCTTTTCACTCGCCAAGCTTGTTCATCTCCTTGCTTCTGCTAAACCCAAGTGGGAAAGCTTAGAGAAGTAGATGGCTTGTGCCAAGGAATTTTGGGTGTCGAAGAAAAGTGTATGTTATGTAGGACAGACCCTGCAAACCAAAAGTGGCAGTAGTGTGTGAGAATACAGTGACGGGGTAGAGCATGTATTCAGCAGTTTAGGGAGTTCCCATCTAGGGAGTGTCTCTGAGGGATATCGAAGTACCATATCCAGTATCCATTTCATTGTTTTGTCCTCTACCTTATGGCTAAGCTTCACTTTTTCCATTCTACTACAAACCCTTGAAGAATAATTTGTATGGTAATTTTTGTGAATTAAGTATCCTGGGAGATAGATGAACATCATTAAAGTATTATCACATTTAATATTCCTTTTGCCAAAAGTGTAAGTCTAATTTTACTCCTTTCATTTCTTATGGGTTACTTCACTGTTCTCTGGTGACCACAGGTGTCCCCAGCTCTGGGGAGGTATTTTCATTAGAGTCTCAGAAAATAGACAGGCTTTATGTAGTAAGCTGGAAGTGCTTGCGTCTGAAGACAGCTAGAACATCTAGAAAGAACACTTAAACAATGCCACTGCTAAAAATACTAATTTTTATTTTACTATCTTGAAGGAGATGCTTTTGTTTGTGAACTTTAAGGTTTTGTCTTGGAGCACCATACACTGCAGCTGAGCACATTCATCTCATCCTTCTTCGTAAAATACTCGTGGATTCAGTCAGACTGTTTGGCTGAACTTTTGGGTCAAGAGCTGGCTCTGACTCTTACTGTTAGATGGTTTTTTGACTTAAGAGGATTAACTTTTTTCTTGTTTATAGCATTGCCTTTTCTTTCATGAGCATGTAACCGTGGCAGCAGCCACATTTCCACTTCATATTTCATCTCTAGTTTTTCTATTAATCATATTACATTTCCAATTAAGTTCTACTTCGGAATTTGTTTCAGTGTGGTTCTTAGGGGAATCAGTAAATGTGTTTTATAATTAAGTGCTCAAATATTAGAATTTAATAGTTCATAATTAGAAGGTTTTTAAATTAGAAATCTGTCTTCCTATACAATTTGAGGAGCTAAAATCTAATTTACATCCTCACCTTAAGGAAAATTCATAAAATGAACTAAACTAAAGCAATGAAATACATTTTTAATTAAAGGGAGGAAACTGCTAACGAAGTGCAACTTAGGAACATAACCTAATAGTGAAGGTATTGTATAATATTATGTAGTTTCTTTATGCTAGAGAATGAAATACACTGGTTTAAACATTAATGAAATATTACTTAAAGCAGTAAATTTCAATTTGCCATATGAAGTGTCCCACAGAAAAAGTATTCCCGTTACCTGCAGTCTCATTTTAGAATAAGTATATACCTACTCAAGCACGTGAATAAAGACTAAGAATATTTGCACTGTTTGGTGGCATGGATGCTGTCATGCAGATATCTGATACTGAAGGCATGTGTGTCTGAAGATATTTTGTGTGGTGCAAGGAACAACATAGGAATGTTATGGGTTTTGAGGGCTGTGTTCATAGTCAGAAATACAGTTTTGACTTGGTTGAAAGCTCACTGGAAGCAAAATGCTGATTCTGGGAAAAATTAGCTCAAATTTTACATGGAGTATTGGCTTGGAACAGGTATAGAATTGAAGGCT
>JAVHNF010069328.1:7368-18263 GCA_034783455.1 Micropsitta finschii | reverse complement strand
TTCATAAGGTTGGCAGCAGCCCACCTCACAAGCGTGTTGAGGTCCCTCTGGATGGCATCCCTTTCTTCCAGCGTATCAACTGAACCACACAATTAGTCTCTGAATAGATTGCATATTTTCCCTTTATCTCCTCCGTAACTTGAATTTTCAAGACTTTTGTTGCTGTTCCAGTACCCTCTAGAGGACTGGATGCCAGAGAGTGACCATTTATTTCTGTTTGATTGATGAGGAGAGAATGAGAGAGTGGAAGAAATGAGACCTTCTCTTTTCCAGCTGCTTGCCCCACTTTTGCCTGCTCAGCTCCCCTTGGGCCACACAGATGCAGTCTTCATCTCCTCTCCAACATCTCCATTAGTTCCCCAGAAGACATTGCATGCCTTCCAGGAGCTGCCAAGGGGGAGGGAAGGACCTTCACACCACAAGAGTCTCCCTCAACATGAGCATTCCTGTAGAGCCATGACCCTCCAGCACACATGGGCTCTGACACCACAATGTCCTGGGATATTGTGGATGTCCACAGTGCCCTGGGCAAAGCCAGGCACTGGGATGTGACCTCTCAGGCTGCAGCAAGGGCTCAGGTGAGGTATTTTAAAAATAAATGGAGTGTGCCTGTACGAATGCAGTACGGACATGACCGTCATAACCAAGGCCACTGCTGTGCCTCATTGCTGCCTCCTCCAAGCAAGCTACACCAAATCACTGGCTGCATTCCTTCCAGATATCACTCTATGAATTAGAAAAAAAACTACTTGCCCCAGAAAGATGAAAAAAGCCTACCAAAACCATGCCCCATTTGAAGGATCTGGATGTAGAAAAGTCACTTGTTATTAGATGAGAATAAACAACGTGAGATGACTTATACATCCTCCACAAGGGTTCCTATGGCAATCTCACAAGCTCCCCGCTCAATCTGAAGACGCCATGCAGTAAAGCCTCATTCCTATTGATTCTGCAGCACTATTAAGGACTCAGAATTGCTGCTGCCACTGGAGATCATACTGCTGCTATTTTCCTTTCAGAAAACTGTCATAATCCTATCAAGCAAAGCAGTTTCAAGTGCATCAAACCACCTATACAGTTAAAAAATAAATAAGCAAAAGCAAGTAAGATGAATTCAAGCCAATCTGCAGAAAACAAGACATACGCCATGGCTGAAACACAGAGATGCTGAACAAAACTGGATTTTGCATGTATCCTCCTGGAAAATACAACAGAGCATGCCTCTACCTCATAGGAAGAAAGGTTCAACTCTACATGTAGTGCACAAGACTGGGGCTTAAGAGACCTGAGTTTGATTCCCAACTGAGCCCCATAATGTAGAAAATATGTGCCTATTTTGTATGGAAGTGGTTATAAGGGTAGCATTTATGAGAATAATTCCAAGTTGCCTCAACACTGGAGTTGATACAGAGCATATGAACAGATAGAAGTTCTGTCGCACAAATAGTGGGAGTTTTTAAAAAGTTACTTTATTGGAAATGTGATAGTAATTCTACAGTAATAGTAGAGTAATTCTACTTTTCAAAATCTAGGCTCTGTAACCCACAGCATCAAAAAGATTCACTGATACACCATGATGAGAAGCAAAAATCACCAGCATCTTTCCCAGAGACAGCATACTTCTTATGTAATGCATGCTGAACATCTCCAAGCCACAGAAGGGCAGTGGAGGGGCACCAACCTTTTAACCTTTCAAACTGAGGCCTCTAGGTATGTGCTGTATTGAGCACACCAAAACAAAGGCAGAAGTTAGCTGTTAATACTGGAAAGGTAAATTTCTGCTGGTTTTCTGGACACATTGTTTGCCTAATTGCTGGCTGCTTTGATAAAGTGTGTTTGCTTTTATGGCTCCTCCACTGTGTTAAAAGTTTTAAAAAAAACAACCTAATACAACATTCCTTCAGAAAATCCTTGTTAATCCACCCTGCTGTACAGGAGTGGGATAATTATGTTGTGTGAAAGACTACTAAGCCATTACTGTAGTGTTCTAATCTAGCAGGCTTTACTTGAGTACTGTACAGAAAAAAGCTTTCTGGAAAATCTCTACATTTTTCTGATCTTAAGCAGGGGAATAATTTTTAAACTTTTTCTCACATTATGCTAATACACATCAGCAAAGTAAGACAATTGACAATATATCCTTGTGAAAGTCCCACTGTAACAGCATGATAATGCTAGGATTATTTTTACCGTTTCGCTAGTGAAAAACTTAGCTTTTTCCAGATGCAACTGAGTAATTATATCTGGCAGTGCCCACCTTAGAATAAGCTCTCATTATTCAGCTAGAAGTTTCTCTGCCAAGTAAACATGAACCTGTTAATAAGAGATGTAAACCTTTCTGCCATGACCACAGGGTAACATTTCGCTTCCCCACCTCTTTCTTCACCTTGCTTGGTTTTGTTGTTTTTCTTTTGTTTTGTTTGGGTTTTGTTTGTTTGTTTTGTTGTGCACACCACTGTATGCAAATAAGTTATACGATATAATTAAAATGTACTCATTTGTATCAGGCTGACCAGAGAAATCACATATGGGCAGCAACATACGGAAGGCTGAGAATGAAAGAACTGTTTTCTTTCACATACTAAAGATTTGAATGTTTAAAATTGCTATTGAAAATGAACAGCAACAACAACAACAACAAATATTAAATTACAGCCCCTTAAATTTGCACAAACCAGTAGGAACACACATTGTGGATCATAAGTCTACATGAATTTCTTCTTCCATGTTGCCGAAATCCATAACATTACTAACTCTCTTCTTGTCACAAGTTGTATTTTATCTTTCCACATGTTATTTCACAATCCTTGATGTAGAATACTTGATTCTGGGGATAGGGTTTGTTCATTTATTTTGTCATTTTCAGGTAAATATTTTTCACTTATTTTTCATCAATTCTTTTCTTCCCCTCAAGCAAAAATAATCCAGTTGATTCAGCAAAGATTTCAGCCATAAGAGAACAAATATTTTCTGTTACAGAGTACATTATTCAACTGAGATCAGCCACTCTGACTGGTTTCAGTGGTACTATTGTCTAAATGCTTTCATCAGATGCAAGTCATGTTCTGAAGGGCACAAAGGCAGTTTCTCATGGGAAGTGTTAACAGAAACACAATAAGCAGGGACAGGGAATTATGTCCTGAGGATGAATCCACTCCTCCATACACACCCACTGGGATTTTTAAGTCCAAAGTCCATTGCAGTAAATGTCTCTTCCCCAGAATAATGCACTCCCCCTAAAGACAGAAAAAAGTTAACTAGTATAAACATAGGGTTAGAAATGCAACATCCTCCTTCCCCTTAAAATGACCACCAGGTAAGATGATGAAGATGGTTTGATACTATCTAGTTAATGGAAACATCTAATGGAATTACACATATTTTCTAACTACTGCTAATCGTTTTGCTCAGTAGGCAGAATAAATTCCTGATAGCTAAATGGTGATCTTCAGCTAAATAGGTATGTGAAAAAATGTTGTTGCTAAACTGTGATCAGAGTCATTGACACAAATATCAAGAACATAGGTATTCCCAGAAAAGATATAATGCCTGTCCCATCCTGTTCTTGTTATGCTAGGATATTGAGAGACTTGTTCTAACTAATTGGATATTAATTTTGATTACTGGAGTAAATAACACGCTTAAGACTTCAGATCTACCTAGCTAACAGAAGCACTCTTTCTGACCTTTCAATACTTTTCACCTAAGCCTGAGACAATGCAAAATTTGCTCCTCAAGGACAAGCCATAGGTTTCCAGTGCTCTCTCAAGAGCTCTGAATTTGCTAACCTATGAATCATGCTGGTGTACATTTTGGTTTTGCCAGAAAGAAACCTAACACATTCTTCATTCAGGGGCAGAAACCTGCTGTGACTACTCAAGTTACCTCCTGGGTTAGACAATGTTTAGAAATGATGCATTTACCATAGAAAACAACATGAAAAATATTACGAAAGATGAAGAAAATAATAATATTTTTACATCTGGTTATATAATGAACACATCACAACCATATTTTTACCAAAACTAAATATCTGGCACTAAGCATAACACAATGGAGTGTCTTAACCAAAACACATGCTCTACATCATAGGATTTTGTGTCTTTAGTAACAAAACTTTAGAACACATTATGAAGAAGGCAACTGGAAACTGATATTTCTGCTTATTTGCAACTATTGTATAGAATATCTATGACACTTCATACAGAACACTGTTAGTTTTGTCCCTGCTGTAAACTTTTCTTGTAATGACAGTCAGCTTGCTGGCAGTTCATGGGGAACCAAGAGCTCTGTGAAACATTGCTATTTGTTTCTGCATCCCCAAAAATGTAGGAATTTCTGGTACTCAGTGACAACAATATCATTGATTACCAGCTTGTTGGATCCAGAATAAAAGCAGTAAGGAATCAGGCAGCCAGAGTCCAGAACAGGGCAGATGTAAAGAGACAAATACAAGATAGATTTTAAGAATCAGCTATTGCATTTCTACAGGTCAAATTCTGAAATCTAGTCCAGATTTGCACAGGTGGGACTGATTGTATCTTCCACCAGTAACTGTGTATTTGACAGTTTATCTGACACTACCACCCACTAGCAGCACAGCATGCTGTCAAAACAAACCAAGTGGTATACAATGTAAGCTGTGCTGCCGTTAGAGCAGCCTTTACAGCAAGCAAGGAAAATCTGCATTTCCTCATTATTGACTCTTTCAGTCAGAGACCTCAGTCAATGTGTGGGTAGATCAAGTGGTAAGGTTCTCGATCATCTCACATCTCATCAATCTCGCATCATGGAGCAGGATATGCAACACATAGTGCCCTTCCTTGGAGAGAGGGAGAAAAAAAAAAAAAAGACTAATTGATACTATTTTTACACCCCAGCTTCTCCTACAATTTGTGGCCTTTAGAGTCCTCAAGTGCAACAGAAAACAGTGCTGTTTCCTGCATGTGGCTGACAAATCCAAGCATCATTTTGTTGAGCCATGAGATCTTGTTTCTAACGAAGAGCAAATGTGGCTTTATGTGGAAATGAGAACTGTCCATATCAAAGAATTATAATCTTCAGCGTAAATTTCAATGATGACTGTGCTTCCCTTGTGCTTTGTGCTTGTAACATGATGTGCTGAAATGTCTTCCAAGAGATTTTTGTATACACGTTTTCTTGGGCTTATCTGCTTCTGGACATTGCTCTCCATTTGCAATATGTCTCCATTTTGCATTATGTAGACAAACATTCTTAACATCCCTTGCCTTCTTTTGATAAACTTGGCTCCCACTGTCCAAAATTCATGTGTAAGGTGAGGCTGGCACACAAATACAGCCCAAACTTCCCATGAAACAAATTAGGGTATTTTGCTTACACTCTATTTTTGCCAGATTTTGAATTACTTAAGACTGAATTTTCAGGGTGTGTTTTTCAGGCTGATTCTTTTTTGCTGGAAAATCTTAGTCAAAATTGGCTATTTATAAACCTTCATGAAACAAACATTTTTTGATTTTGAAAACTCACGGCTTTATTTTATTCCTATTTTGGAAGTTCTAGCAGCAACTTAAAATTTGGCAAGGAGATAGCCTTTGAGTCATCATAGCGCATTTTGTTATCCATGTGAAAATATGCTGCAATAGGGTCAGTTACAAAGTTGTGAGGAACTGCAGATCACATACAGGCAGCAGTCACTTCCTAGATCTGAAAAGCTGAATTATCTGAGGTTTCTGTCAAACTCTCTGAGCACTTAATGCAGACCAGTCATTAACGATCAATCCCTGAGGAATGAGTGAGCATCCTGAACCTTGCAACTGATTTCGTATCTCAGAGCTTTTGTGCACACTGCATCCTAGGGATATGGAGTCAAAATATAAATCTCCCTGTAACCACGGCCTTAGCTTCAGGTGCAGGTAACAGCTGAGGTGCGGATAATGTGTCAGAAGAAGTATATCAGTGATCTGCTGCATAAAAGGGACAACTTTTGGAAGCTATCCATACAGTAGTTAGTCAACATACAGGATGACAACATCCTAGTCCTCAATTAGTGTAGCCCCTTAACCCAAGCAGCAGAGGATTCTCTGATGGGATGTCAGGGTTATGATCCTGCTGATTAAGCAGACACACACCCATGGCACACCATGTGCTGTCAGCTTGCTGTGTTTAACAAATGAGGGAACTTAATAGACTAAACCAAAATGTACAAGCAGAAGGTCAAAATCAATCCAAACCAGAATACCCTCAGTAGAAAACACTATAGGTAGAAAATGGGAGAAATAGTCAAGGCATACAGTTAAGAACTCCCTGTGGGTATGGGGAAAGTCTTAAACTTCAAGTTTCAGTTTATTTCATATGCTAGCGTATAAAACACTATAATTAATATTAACTGTATTACAGGGGACATTATCCACTAAGAAAGATACAAATGTGTGCCTGAGGCCTTTCCTGGCCATCATCCACATTTTCAATATGTGCGCCCATGTGAAAAGATGAATCTAGCCCAAACTCTGCAGCTCTCTCTCTGAAGCGGTCCAAATGGACTTGCTAATGAAGTGTAGGCTGTTTGAACATGATTCCGTGGAGTACAGCAGGAAAATATCAGCAGTAGAGTCTACCAGAAACGAGTTCTTCTTCCAAGGGCTTCCCCACTGCAAAGCACACTTTGCAGAAGCTTCCTCCACTCCTAGAGTGCAGTTTCCTACAGGCAGACATGATTCTGTCCCTGTGAATGACCATGTACAGATGTGTGCATACAGAGAAGAGGAGCACAGATGAGAAGAGTGTGTTAGATTGTACAGAAATTTGCTCTCAAGAGCACACTTCACATTGAGGAATAGATAATTCCAGAGATGCCAGTCATGATTTGAGCTTTATTTTGCAAATGTTGTACAAATATTTTTTAAAGACAAAATCTCACTGCTGGGAAGCTCACACTTAACATATTAACAAGCACCTTGTTTATACGTGATGCATATTTCATGTATTTCTAGTAAATAACTAGATTATCACAAAGTTTTCCATTCTTTCTTGCAAACATCAGGTCATGAGTATTTAAAATATAGCAGGAGAGAAGGCAGGAATCTTCACAGATAAGACAACTTCAAATAGATCTTCAGAGAAATAAGCAGAAGGAAGTCAAGACTGGAGTCAGAGACATGGTAAGGGGAAACCCTGTCCATACTGGAACATGTTTTTTATCTCACCAGTACCGAAGTTCTGGATACAGATTACATTTTTTAAGACCAGAAAGCAGTGCTGTCTAACCTCTTACAGAACTGAGGTGTAGGTACATTGGTACAGGAACAGTGGTGACAGAGAAGCTGTGTAAAAAGCAAAACAACCCAGGAGCTGAGAGGAATTATAGTACCCAGCTATGAATGGTATTATATATTGAAAATAGATTAATTATGAAAGAAGGCCTTTATAGTCCATTTTTCTAAGGCTGTTTTCTTCGAATGATGTCAGTTGGAATTCTTAACAGGCAAACACCAATTTTTAAGCTATTGGAGTGACATAAGGGTTTCCACTGGTAAGAAAAATGTTCCTGTACCCCAAAAGTGCTATGACATGTTTATTTGTCTTCCTAATGCCACTGACAAATTTTCGGAGACTGCAACGCCTTGGAATTTCCTGGTTGGCTCCATTTCACACTCCACACCAGGCTCTAGTCCAAGTCATAAGTGTTCTGAAGAAACTTACTAATTCTTGTACTAGTCAAGCAAGATACCACTTAGAAATGCTTGATGCATTTTCCAAATCACTTCTACAGTTTGGAAAGCTGGAGAAGCAAGAGGAAAAGAGCTTCTCAGAGCCCTAAAACCCACATTAAATTCACATCACCATCAGCTGCACACAGTACAGGGTGCTAATCTCCTAAGGGCACTCTGTTAGGTGAACCTTAAGCGCGAAGACCCAATGACTCATGATAGCAGAAAAATACCCAGGCATTAGATAAAAGAAAAATACAAGCACAACTATGTCCAAACTCTTTCTTTCTACAGAGTTTTAAATAATTACATTGCCACAAAAATTAAACAATCAATATTGTTTTAGCAAATTATATAATGTAATTAAGTAAACTGCTGTTTTATGCATTAATTCACTGTAGATTAAAGAAAGCAAATCCACCAACTCCTCCTCAATTCTAATAAAAACTCATTTTACCTATAGCCATAATGGTTGTAGTATCACTGAAGTGACATAACTCACCATTATCACTAGTGAAGTAAAGACTCCTCGAAAACTGAATCGTGGCCAAAGCTGCTAACACAATATTTATGCAGCTGACAAACCAAACAGATTTTCTCCATCACAGCACCATTCTCATTCTAGGCACAGTTAGATGCCATAAGAATAATTATTTCTGGGGCAGCATGAGAATCAGTGGTCACAATATACCTTGCCCATGTTGAAGTAGATCTGAAGAGTGTTTGGAGAAGTATTTCCTAGCAAAGTGTGAAGAGTCCATCACACTGGAAGAATCTGGCTGGCCCAGCTCTCGTCACAGTAACAAACCCTAACATGGTTTTACAGCTATTCCGGATGTCCTTTTGCAGCATTTATCAAAAGAATACAGTTGCCAGTGCTGCAAAAGCAACCTAAACCACCACAATTTCAAAGCACCATCTTTCTCGGGATGCAAAAATCCCAGCCTCTATCCTTGCATTTCCCGCACCTGTGGGCATTATAAAGTCAGCTTTCCTACAGACTCTCTTCTGATGAGCACGAAGTACAAACCAGCGCAAGCAGCAGCAAACACGTGATAAAATAACAACAGAGATTTTTTTTTCCTTTGTTTTGTTTATTTTTTTATTTTCCCAAGCGTAGCTGACGCCCCCGGAGACCTGACACCCTCTATAATCATGGCCTGAGCCTTAAAGCCAGCCGTGGGAATGAGACACTCCCGGCCCCACTGCTCCCCGGCCCCGCGCCGTCCAGCCGAGATCGCCCCGACCCCGAGCACTGGAGTGATGCCCCGAAGAAGGCCGGAGGATGCCCGGGGACCGCGCCGCCCCCCCGAACCCACCTGAGATGCCGCCCCCGACCACGACCACGTCGTATCTCCCGGCCATGTCACTGCGCCCTGTCCTCGCCCCTGTCTCCATTCCGCCCTTCCGCAGCGGCAGCAAAAGCTCCAAACGCCTGTGGCGGGCAGACAGCACCGCGCCGTCCCGCCCGCCCCGGCCCCGCCCCTGGGCGGGAACAACCAGAAACGATATAATGCTGCAAATGTGAGAAAGGATGAAAAAGGACAATAAAAAGAGGACAGTTAATGGAAGGAAAGCTTTTATGGGGAAAAAATAAATGCCAGTTGAAATGTGGTTCTTTGGAGTAAGTAATGTGTCTGACACATGTGGGTTCAAAGAAGAAGGAAGGGGGCTGCACTGACAGCTAGCTGGGTCTCAACGGGCCATTCTACCATCTGTGGAGCTCGTCACTAACCACCACCACACAACACAACAGTTGTCATCCTGCGATCACACACCACAGTGGCACTGAGGTGTGTTCATTAGCAGAAGCACTGTTACAACATCACGTGCAGGATGTAACCCTGGCTGCTGTTCCAGCGCTGCTAAGCGAGGCTGGTGGTGATTAACCAGGGAGGTGTCTCATGTGCTTGAGGAGCTTCACTCATTTCTCCTGGCCCCAGAACTGGCCACAAATCCAGCCCTGCTCACACATGATCTGGGAGAGGACACCCTCCAACCGGTGGCTTGATGCGGGCAGCAGATGGTGCAGAGTACTTGTGACCCCAAACTGAGGATGGGCAGATTGCAAAGAGTCCCCCCTGAAGGCTGGATGTGCCCCATTGCTATCAGTGAAGTCATTAGAGAGTGCAAGTTGTGGCATTACAATGCAAAACTCATAAGCTGAGCTTGCTTCCAGTGCTTTAAGAAGCAAGAAACCATTCCCCTGTTTCAAAGATTTTGTCCAGGTTCTCAATACTTTATATGTAGACAAATCCTCCACCTCTCCAGCACGATCACAGCTCTCACCTGCAGACCTGGAAGCAGTATTGATCTCTGAACACCTCTAAATGCCACATCTAAACCACCTTATTTAAAAATGAACACAACCACGAACACCACGAAAAACTCATTCAAACAAAATCTCTTTTAGAGCTGAACATATTGCACCAGCGTGTCTGTCATAATTGTGCTTTTTAGTGTTGCAAAATCATTTGTCAACACTCAAAAAACCCCTTTGCTCCACTTTTACATATGCATTTTTCCTTCTTTTTCAGAATACATTGGAGTTGCCACACAAGGAATTTTATTACATCCTCCTCTGCTCAGCCCTGGTGAGACACACACACACAGATTGGAGCGAGTCCAGGCAAGGCCATGGAGATGATGGATGTCCCAGGGAACAGGAGCTACTAACACTTAGATTGTCAAACAGAAGCAGATGAGCAAGAGTAGATGAACAACAGACATTTACATTGGTAAGCAGTTTGTTGAGTTTAAAACCAGATATTTATGTTGCTGCATTTTAAAAGGGCTGGATTTCAGAGGAGAAACCCTTCACGGATGAGGTCTCACCCCAAACTGCCAGCCTAAGGCAAAGGCAAATAAGGTTTTTCTTTGGGAAGCAAATTCCTTGGAAGCCAGGATAAGTGGGAACTGGAAGTTACTGAAAAATAAGAGTTCAGAATTTCTCAAGCCCAATTCACCTACAGAACCAATTCATTGCCCATGAGCTCAGCAGCCTTTTTTCCACTCCTAAACATCAATGGCTATGAATTGTATTACAATGCCAGCCTTGAACTACCGCACCTCACCTCCTCCTGGCTCCTGAAAACAGGGAGTCATCACAGAACCCCAGCCTGGTCTGTGCTGAAGGGACCTTAAAGCTCCTCCAGCCCCAACCCCTGCCACGGGCAGGGACCCCTTCCACTGGAGCAGCTTGCTCCA
>JAVHNF010069327.1:0-12817 GCA_034783455.1 Micropsitta finschii | reverse complement strand
CTTGTTAAATTAAACCCATTTTGTTAAGGGTTTTAAATGCTGCTTGCCTGTATGCAGAATTATGTCTTTAAAGATTAAAAAATCCAATATAAACAAAATAAATCCAGGGAGCTGAATGCATGAATCATTATTTTAGTACATATTGTCCATTCTAATCTGCAGTCCAATTGTGAAGTCATTCAAAATGCTGCTTCTCAGTAATTAGCAGGAATCTAACTCAGAGCCAATTTCTGATTAAATGTGCTTAAAATCAATAAAACATCATGAGTGATTAGAGTCACGTGTGATTAGCCCTGTCGAACAAAGCAGAATAAGTTATGGCCTCACTTTAACTTGTCAAAAAACAGAACTGGGGGTGGGAATGAGGAGGAACAGCTGATATTTCTATAAAGGGTTTTTCCAGTTCTCTGCCTTTCTCTTCACTCCTTTAGAAAAGTGAAAGGATCGATTTGTTGTCTGAAAATTACAGGCTGAAGGGGAAAGTTTGGGGCGGCTTTGGCTCCTCTTGTGGGTTTGTTTAAGGATATGCTGGGAATGGCATTTTTTAATCCTTTGTCTCAGCTGCGGGACAGTTACCTTCTTCTCCTGGCACCACCTTTTCTCCAGCTCAGTCCTGGCTGTTTGCAGAAGGGAATACCTTCTTTCTTCTCCTTCCCTGTGAAAGGTAGCAACGCAATGCCATATCCACTATCAGTAATAAAGAGCAGCAGCAGCTCACAACCAGGTGTTGACTGAAAAGCATTAGGGGGTAAATCACGCTGCTGTGCATTAGGGCGACTCACAACCCCCCTGCTCCGGGGTCCCGTGGACACACACCACCACGCCTCCATCTGTTTGGGGTCCAGCACAAGGTGCCGCTGATGGAAAGTGGCTTTTGGGGCAAGTGTTTGTTGGCAGCATCCCCCCCACAGCCCATCAGCTCGGGCTGCGGGGCGGAGGTGTGCCGGCACCCGGCTGCGATCTCACGTTGGGTGCGTGGGGGCTGCGTGGGGTGGGAGAGCTTCTCTGGAGCTCGGTGCTTGGCAGGGCTCCCCTGCAAAGCTTCCCTTGACGTCAGGAGATGGAGAACAACACTCATTTATAGCTACAGCTTCTTCACTTCACTTACAGCTGTGTGACCGCATCCCTGCTGGTTGGTCCCTCAAAGGAAAATCCAGCTGTACCGCTCGGTGCTGCCTCCGGATCCAGCCCTAACGGCGATGCTGCTGGGGCTGCTTTCTTCCTATCTCAGCAAGCAGAACAAAAAAGCCCACAACCACAATGTGCACATGGTGGTGGGTGAAGAGGGGAGGCTTGGGAAGCAGTGTCCCAAGTGTATTTCCGCTGGCAGCCTGTGTTTAATTGTATTGTTTTGTGGCTTATTTGGGAGGGCATTGTTTATTTCAAGAGTACATCCACATGCTCATTTCCTGCTCTCGGCAAGGCTCTGGCCTTCCACTGAGTGAAGCTCAGGAATTTTTGGCAAAATTTGACTGATTTTCTTCTTCCTTGTGTATATAATCCTGACATGTTCCCTCCTGCAGAGGGAAGTTGTACATGGAGCTGCTCAGGACAACTTATTTCCATAAGACCCCTCATTTGCTTGTCCCCTGGCATAAGAGCTCATTCTATATCTCGCCTAGGAGATTCAAGGAGCCACCAAGCAAGGCTGTATTTAACATGGGCAATGGACCTGGAGGCACAGGGAACCTTCTCCTAAGAGGAGCCTTACTGTGGACAACCCCACTATCTCCAAGCACCACGCTGAGCTCTGGGTTGATGTTTCTTCTAAATGAAAAGGTTTTGCAAGCCTCCAGCTGAAATGCAAATGCAAAGAAAGTTCATTCTGTGATGTTCTTGAGTCAAAATCAGCAGTCCAGACTCAGCCCTTGAGGCACAACCCTTGTAGGTTGTGCCTCATAACATTGGTGGGTCAGTACTGCCAGCATGGGAATGTTACTTCTCATCCAAAGGTAGTGCACACCAGTGTGGGCAATGCACCTGGTTCACCCTATATAAATGTCTTCTCTTTAATGGGTTCTTTACTGCTATTCTTGCAAGCTGCTGTTCTTTAATGGCAAAAATAGTGCAGAAACAGAGGAGCAGATCCTCAGCAGATGTCCATGGCAGTAGCTGGGTTGCCCTCAAATTACACCAGCTGAGCTCCAGGGTCTGCTGTGCTCTGAGAGATAAATCACCCTGCACTGACCTCCTGGATCCAACAGCAACATGGGACCATCTGCGCTCATCCTCAGTGCCATGGCACATGTGGGGAGATCTGCTACTTGAGGTGGTCGGAGTC
This sequence comes from Micropsitta finschii, assembly GCA_034783455.1. Classification (NCBI taxonomy): domain Eukaryota; kingdom Metazoa; phylum Chordata; class Aves; order Psittaciformes; family Psittacidae; genus Micropsitta; species Micropsitta finschii. Next base: position 10,536 of record JAVHNF010069327.1, on the reverse strand, counting down.
AGGCCCATCCAACACAAGGTATTGAATAAAACCCAGAGCAGACTGCGGGAATTACATAAACCAGCTAATTATTCCTCTCCCTGAGCCCCCTGTGCATAGTTTGGTGCCTGATTTGGGGTTTTCTTGCTTTTCTCCAAAGCAGCTGGAGATGGGATGTTAAACATGGTGTGTTATTGCTCCTAATGGTATTAAAGAAAAACATCTCAAGCGCTGGCTGGCATGTTTTGATTATATGTGTGGGTAAAATGAGTGCCAGATTTGGAGTGGGGAAGACTTTTTCCTCCAGATCAGATTAGCAGGAGCTGTTGGGGGAGTGAAGCGGGGAAGCGAGGCGTTGCGGGGCGGTGGGAGCACTGGATATAATCTCTCAGAATTAATTTGGCATTTTCACTGAACAAATCCTTGTTACAGAAGACCAGAGCCCTTGGTGGTTCCTTTTCTCTCTTCCTTTGGTGTTACTATTTGTGGCTTTATTTATTTGTACTAAAAGCCTTAAGCTCTTTGTGGCATTTTTGTGAAGTGTTTTTGTGGCTTGTGTTGAGTGTGTGCAGAGCAGTTGCTCCCTGGACCCTTTTGGATTAATGTTTGTCATATGATTGCCTGTGATTTCATGACCTCTGTGGCTGGAGTGAGCCCTGTGGGTTTTTTTATGTATGTGCAATTTAGCTTTTAATTAAGGCCTTGTTATCCAGGGAGTTGCAGCTCAGTTGGCTCACATGCCCCAAGGTTCTCCTGGCTTGATATTGGGGTAAGGTAGCCCATATTTGGAAATAATCAGCTCGTTTCTCTTGTTTCAGCTTTCCAAGCTGCTTGAATTAATCTTCAGTCTTCTTTTCCAATGTTTACTGAAGAACAGCAGTTTTTTTTAACACTCCCTTTTATCACACAGTGTGATCAGCCGAGCTCAGACAATGCGAATTCATGCTGGGGTCTGTTGCTCATTTAGCAGTCTACAAACTTCTAACGAAGTGCAGATGCATTGAGGAAGATCCTCCCTCTATGAATAAACCCTGGACTGGCATGCATCAAGAAGCAGTGTTGTGCAATTCACAGCAGCCAGTTGCAGGCATCACAAGCCAAAGTAGTTGCACTGGCTGTTAGTAGGACTACTCATTCCTAAGAGGTCTTATATACCGTAGTCACACTCATAGCTTACATTATGAGCACAATTAATTCAGCTGGGTTTTACTTTTCTTTATCTTCCTGTTTTCTCCTTATTTTCTGTGCTAATGTGGTTCATCGGGTCCCTGTGTTTCGCTCTTAACATATATATTATATGTAGGCATAAGGTCTGCCTTTGTGAAAAAAAGCAAGTGGTTTCTGTTGCCTTGGGTTGTGGGTGCCCAGCCTGTACCACATGCAGAGGACTGTTTTTTTAGAGCTGGCTTCATTTTCATGCATGTTCCTTCATCTGTCTCTAGGATACCCAAAGAATTTGGGAGCTTTGACAGACACCTGGCTGCAGATTAATGCCAGATGACCAGATAGGTACCAGGTTTTCATCCTGCCCCTTTGGATAGACCTGGTTTCCCCCTTCCTCCTGACGCTCCCCAAACAGAGATTTACTTGACAGCAAGTTCCCAAGATGCCACGATGCTCAGCTGTCTTACTAAAGTAACGTGAAGATTACAACTAACAGGTTTTAACACGTGTTTCTGAGACGTTTAGCATAAGGGGAGCTCAAGCTGAATTTTATGGCAACGGTTTGGGATGTAATTCTGGATAATCATATGCCATCTCTATGAGGAAATAACAGAGGTGCCTCAAACATCAGAATTTCAGTACCAAGCCAAATTTTGAGAACCAGAAGGTCTTGAGAGGTTTGTAGCCAGTGCTGTTATTGACAAATGCACACTTTTAAAATCGGGAACCAGATCTGAGCTCAGATTTGGTACATTGAACAATTTCCTTCTATGTTAGGTGGGCTTCAGTATCTCCATCCTCGTCCAGTTTTCACAGCTTAGTGTCTCATTCTTAGAGAGCACTTCTTAATGCTTCCTTTGTTTTAAAGCTATTGATTTCTGCTTCCCGTTTTTCTAAGCTCAGCGGTGAGATGATGAGCTGGGTGCCATGCTAGTCTAATAATCTTTAGAAATCATTCTGGGGTGTTTAATATTCTCCCAGTGGCCAAACCCTGAGTTCAGTCAGTTGTAATCATCACACTGGAGCATGGTCAAGATGCGAAGTTTGGCCTGAACCCTGTGGCCAGATGGCCACAGGGAAACCAGCTGCTTCTTGAGCTAAAAATGCCCTTCATCCATCATGATAAATCCCCTTTTCTACCAACAAACCTTCATTCTGCAGCTTACCTCCCTCAGTGTAAATGACCGTAAGCTTCAAATAGGGTCTGTGATGGCTGTTTAGGTTCCACATGGCCTGTTGGAGAAAACTCACACCAGATACCCTGGCAATAACTGTGAGTAGATTTGCCAGACCTTGCAGAAATCCACAACCAGATCCATGCGCCTTGGTGGCATCACCTGGGAAGGCAGGTGCCTGTAAATCATTCAAGACAAGGGGTGTATAAAGGCACCTGGGAAGGGACAGGATCCTCCAAAAGGAAAGGCACATTCAGAGCATTTTTAAAACTCATTTCAGTGGTACATGACAGGAGTCATGTCTCCTGACATTGACTTCTTCTTCAGTTACTAATAGAGCAAAAGAGATGCTTGTGATGCAGGAGTTACTTCCTGCTATGTTCAGATGCCTCGAGTAGGTCAGATAAATCATGCTTTAGCCTTTCATTTCTCTCGATTGATGCTAAAGGGAATCTAGACTACTATCTCCAACATAGACATCAACCCCGGAGACATCTAACATCCATGGAGATGTGAATCTCAGCTGGGTTGCCTCTGCCTCTAAGCTTGAATATGTGAAAAAGGAAGCAAGGCTGAAGGCAAAGGCAGCAGTTAGAGACATAAAACAGATGCAAAATGTCAAGAAAAATAAAAGCTATGAGATGGCCCATAGTGCTGGGAAGCTAGAGGCACCTACCCAAAAATGGAGTAGCAAAACAAGATTGCAGCAGAGGAAAAGGCAGGTTTGGACTGATGCAGGAAGATGAAAATTTCCTTTCAACACTGCAAGTAACAGTTTCTAAAATCCACCTTCTCTGTCCCTCCCAAAATGTAAATGCTGGTAGTTACCCCTGTGAAAATCTGGAGCAGTTCTGTGGCAGTAAGTAGCAGATTCTTGGCTACTGGAGCCTCAGCGTGACAGATGGGCTTTTTGGAAAATGACACTTGCGGAGCCCAGCTGGTAACCGCAGCTGAGATCTCCCTATCGGAGATCTTAGAAGTCAACAGCTGTATCGGCTTTGATTCCACTGGAAGCAGCGGCTGGGCTGCTGGAAATTACACCCAGGTGTTAGGTGGAGAGGTGAGGCTTGGCCAGCAGGTCCCAGCAGGAGGAGTGACCCATTTCAGGCAATTCCCCATCTTTAGCACGGGAAGTGTCTGCATTAACTGTGATATTGCTGGAAACTTTGGCAAATAGTTTTGCTTTTTATAGGCGAGCTATTAAAAAATTTCCTCCCCTGGGTTTGGGCAACATTCAGGTCTATTTTGGCCAAGGGTTGGGCACCTCTCTCTGTCTGTGCCTCAGGCTTTGGAAAGGCTAATCTGCTGCCAGCCTGCTGCTAAACCAAGCCAGAAGCAGGCATTTTCCACCCCTCAGCAGGAAAGGCTGGCATTTAGAAACAGTTCCTTTCTGAATGACACAAGAAACTTGGAATATTAAAGATTTTATTGAGTAGAAGGATGGTAGAGTGGTTTATCTCACATGTCACAATGAAAATCAGTCAACAGTTCTCCTCAAGAGTAAAAAACGCAGCATAGGGGAATGATGTTGGTGCTGCTGCTGTTGATATGTTCATGCTCCCAGAAAATGCTGCAGAAGTGTGATTTTCAGATGGACAGGGGAAAAGCATGTGGCACATCTGACCAGCTGCATTTGCTTTCAACTCGGAAACATCAGCTCAGTTTTTTCTTCACCTCTTCTGAGGGCTGCATATTGTTTTCCCAGCACAAATTACCATAACCAAGAATAAATGAAGGGACCTCCAAGTCTTTCCAGTGTCACCTGCAAACTGGCTTTTGCATTTTAACCTTCCCCGAGATCAAGAAAATACAGCTTGCTTTGTACCATCTGATCTCAATGCTATTTAACCCTCCTCTTCCAATAGTTTCTGTGTCCTCAAACTTTGTCTTTAAAACTTACTTTTTGCGCCCATGCCATATGCACACCCACCTGGATGTGTTATGCGCAATGTTATGTTTTATGCTGTGTTAAGTGCTATGCACACACACCTAACCATGATGTGTTATAAGTAGAGATAGCTGTGGATTTTCCATCCTGTCATTTCCAACAGAAAAAGTGGATTCAAAAAACATCAAATTCTGCTGTTGGAATTTTTTTTTTCCCCTGTATGCACAGCCCCCAAACAAAGCCATCACTGGGAAAGTTGAAACTCGAGATTTTGTTTGGGAATGGATTGCTTGTAATTATTCAACTAAATGTTTTATTTTTCATCATTTCAATCAACTGCTGAACTGCATTTGTCAGTGATGAAACCAGGGGATTTGAGAGCCATGGTTCAGTCCTGCACCTTCTAATAGGAGATGACCTTTTCCTTCAAACAGTGTGCAGTGGCCATTGCTCTGTTACGAATGGTGGGAAGTGGCATTTGACTGAGACCATAGACCTATGGAAAAGGGAAGAGTCCTGATTTCAAGACTGAGATTTGATGTTTTATAACACTGTTCCCAAAGAAAGGGGCAGCACTGGGCTGCTCCTGAAGGTATGCTTGCATCTACAAGATACTTCCCACCACCCAGAAGGAGCACTGGAAGGAGTCTTTGGTTTGCCCAACGAGCCTTTGTGCGTGGCTTTTTTATAGAGGGGAGTGGTTGCAGAAGCCTTCTTGTCGCTATTTCTCCTTTAGGAGAGATCAAAGAAGGGCTTTGCTATCATTGCTATCCAGTCAACAATTAAAGGTGAACAACACTGGTGCTTCTGCTTTGCTGTCAAAGTCCTGAAGGACTTTAAAACACAGAGTGATCCTGTTGCTGCTGGTAGGGGCTCACAGACATCCTCACTATCCCCATGAGTTCACCTCTCCTCATCTCCCTAAAAATAATTAGCAGTTTGTTCTTTCTGTTGTACTTCTCAATCATTCCCTTTGCAGAAGCCCATGAGCGATCCAAGCACAAAATGATATGGCCAGGAGGGACAGAAGGTGAACTCCAGATGTACTTTAGCCAGAGTGATGAGGAGGAGACCAGAAGACACCAGTACAGAAAGCTGGAGTGAACACACCATTTAAATGAAAAAGAAGGTAAAATACAGGCTGTATTCAGGGATCTGCTTACACGACATGGGGATTGGGAATTAGATCTCTCCAATGAAACTAAAGAGTTTTAAAAGCCTTTTTTTCTGAAGTTGCATTTTCCAAGCCAAGACTTCATTGGAGAGGCTCTTCAAAGGCTAAGTCATAGTGCTGTGGGTAAAGTGCAATCCTGAAAGTCAAGAAATACGTGTTCTCCTCTCAGCTGCATGGTGATTTTGCTGCATGACCATGATCAAATAACTTCATCTTCATGTACCATGTTGGTGCATTTGGTTCTCCCTTAACCTGTTTTAATCTTTTATCTGGCTTCTGATTTTCCTCCAGACAGTGAGCAGCCAACATGTGCCAGCCAAGGCATGGGTGTTGAAACTCATGCCCTGCATAATGGGTATGTTTGGATCTGATCAGACCAGGTTTATGTAGCTGGGTGCACACATGGCTCCTAAAACAATGGGATCCAAGCTGTCTTCTAGGACTGCATGACTCTCCTTGTTTGCAACATCTTGGTTTTTGGCAAGTCAGAGTGCATGCTAAGTATGTGCTAATACACAGACTGAATGACAATATACTATCAGAGATTATTTCACTCTTTTCTCCCCCTCCTTTTGATGGGATTTAAATGCTGTACACTAACAAAGGCAGGAGTTACTTAGATTATTTAATATCCACAAAGGAGATTAACTGGTTGGTATGGGGAGGGGATGTTTGTTTTGTTGTTTGGTTTTGTTGGCTTTGTTGGTTTTTTGGTCTATAAATGATTTTAATTTTTGCATCTAGGCATGCTGGAAAAGGGTAATTACCTATTCCATAACTAGAGCCTTATCCATGGTCAGTTATGTCCTCTGAAAACTGCCTCAGCTTTCAGAAACGTCTGTTGTAGAGAAAACATACCATTACAGCTGTTCTGCAGTATTTAAAGGGTAGAAGCACCTAAGCTATTGCTCCCCTGACTTCCGTTTCCAATGACTGACAAATATCTTAGGGACAGAATATGGCTGATCACCAAACACAGTGCAGAATTGTTGCTTGTTTCCTATTCTCTGTCACGGATTCACCAAATATAGAAACAGCTGCATCTTTCAAATGAATGAAATTTGAATGGTGTTGCTGTGCTTGAAATAAAATGGGAAAGCCACATGGAGTGAGGGATTTGATCTGGTAGGTGCAAATGAGACCAAATTTCAGAATTCTGCAGCATATGTAATTCTAGAGTTTCCACGACCCAAAATTCAAGAGCATTTGAATCTGGGGTTCTGTTTTCTTCATATAACCACAGCAACATTGACATGAAAGTACACAGTAGGCTGCTCGGAGTGTGGTCTCACCAGCAGGTGCTGGTGATGGACAGATGTAGCAGCCAGTGATTGCCAGATGATCTCAATAAGATTTTAGACCAAGAAAGTAAGAAGGAGAGATGTTTTATTTCCTAAATCCTGTTCATCTGAATGATTTCACTGATTCTAATAGAATTTACTGAAACTGGTATCATTTTTCCAAGAGATAAAGTTTTAAAGCCCCACCCATTCAAGAACACCTGCAGGCTCTAATTCTGAGGGATTCTACATCTCTCCTGTATAGGAATATACAGGAAAGTAGCCCCATAATCCAGGACCCTCCATGATGCTGTCTTCTGTTGTCCTTGCCTACAAGACTGAACCTGCAGGTGTTACTTAGCATGGATTTTGGACTAGCTATAGTTCTCTGGCATGCAGCAAAGCTGTCATTTAGTCTGACTGTTTCAGAAGTATCTACTGAAAGCGATTGCTGCACACGGAATAGATAAACGAAGTGGTTTATGTCGTGCAGTGCCTAAGTATCTTCAGAGTCCTGATGCAGACTGATCACCATGATTGCCCAACATGGGGCTGTCACACTGGTGCTCGTTGCTGTGCTCCATAGGAGGCAATAGTGTGGAAGAGAAATAGTCCTATTGCAGTGCCATGTCAGGTTGAGTTTGTTCCTTCAGGTCTGTGTAGGACTGTCTGAATGGCTCAGGGGGATCTTCCTTACTCATTTGGGTGTTTTTGTTAACTCTTGGGATCACACCTCTGTTGCTCCTATCCTCCTGTTCCTGTTGGTCTCCACAGGTCCCTGAGGCCTCCCAAAGTTTGTCCCTCTGCGACGTTTACATCTTTCACATACTTGGGCTCATTTGTCATGTCCCCTGGTTTACTCGTTGCACGGTGATGCATATTTACTAATTCTAACATTTCCTCGTTAGTCATTCCCTCCAGGCCCATTAATCACTATAAATTCCCAAACGAGAGGCTGCAGTACATCGTTCCTTCCAACAGACAGCTGACACATAGTAATTAGGCAGCTGAACATAAAAATAATGAGGCTCAGGCTCCCGCAGATCTCCTTCCCCCTCTCAGCACCTCGGGGGCAGCATCTCTACAGCGCGTGCGGCCCCACACGCCACCGCTCACACCATGGCTGCACAAGCTGCTCCCCTACAGAAATGTGCCCTTTTCCCTCTCTTTATCCCCAAAACCTGCTCTCCGATCCATCAAAACGCTACCCCAGCATTTAGCTTCATGACTTCTGGCAGTAGTTTTCCGTGCATCGCATCAACCTAGACACTGAATTATTTAATCTCCCTGCTTTCCCTGTTTCCCCCCGTCATGCGGGGACTGGTCCAGCTCCCGTTGTGCATCTCTACCTGCTGCTCCAGAAAATCCTTGTGCCAAGCTGCCCTGCCAGTTTGCCGCAGACTCTCTAACTCAGAGCACACTCTTGGAAAGAATGCATCTTTTCACAATGGCTTTACACCCTGAAATAAATAGCATCATTCAGGCATCGGTTTGACTGCTATGTGCAGTGCAGAAATGGTCTGAGAGACCAAAAGGCTCTTTGTGTCCAGCCTAATTTTCCTGTTTTCTTGTATTCTCTCTCCTCTATACTGTTAGGGCGCAGTTCTGCAGTCTTTTTTCTCTACTTTTTATTTTTTTGGCCAGAATGCTTTGTGGTGATCACTTTTGTTTGCTGCAGGAATACCTTGGAAACAGAGTGCCCATGGAGAGGGATGCGGCACCATCCACTCCAAATTATACTGTCGTGTCTGGCGTCACCGGCCAAACTGGAGTTAAAGGGAGGCAGGAAGAAACTTCCCCTGTAGCTATCTTTTTTCCTCCTGCTGCCTTCTGAAGCAATGTGTCTTGGCTGTGTTTGGCTTAAATAGCCCCTTGATCTGCTTTGTTTATGGTAATTTCTTTATTCCTGTGAGAGAGAGGGGGAAGGCAGCACCGAACTGATATTGTTCTGGGACTGCAGATGGGCAGATGGTTTGAAAAAACGATTGCAAGATTTCACTTGCACTCTGGGCCTGTCTTTCACATTTGGGTGCAAAGACCAAGTTTTGTCTTCTGTCACAGGGAGCCTAATTTAGATTGCCTAAAACTTGAAATCACTTTGAAGACAAATCCCCGAGGTCAACAGCTCCACAGATTTGGAGGTTAAGGAGTTGAGGTTAAGAACTGACAAACGAGGATGTCGAGGCAAGATTATGGAAATGAGGATCTGTAGCAAATTCTCTCTTGTTTCCCCCTTGTAACCTCCTAATGACATTAGCGCCCGTCTTTGACAGTCCCTCCTCAAAGGGGAACTTACTTGAGCACTAAAGATGCTTTTATGAGTCCCAGAGACACGCTCAGGAAAACGTGTGGGCAAATCTGCTAAGACCCAGATATGGGACGCAGTCCTTAAAAGCCCTGTGCTGGCTTAAAAGAAATGACCTGAAATAAGGAAGAGAGCAAAACACAGTTGGCAGTTGGGTCCCTGCCACTGTATCCCCATCTCGGTCCGTGTGCTGAAAGCAAATATCCTTTTTTACCTCCATGCTGCTGAATGCATTCAGTTAAAAACTCAGTCTTCGCATCTCTCCAGTGAGCTGGAGCACTTCTACTGTCCCTTCTTGCAGCTGCAAAGCTGTGATTCAGAGGGATTAAAGCCAAGATCACAAACCAGTACGTATTAACACTGCCTGCCCAGCTCAAACCACCTATCTTCCCAGTCCTCAGAGTAAGTTAGTGTTGTGTATAACGCTTTTTGTTGATGCTAATGCAAGTCACTGCTCGGAGGTCACTGAATTCGTTTATCCCAGGGAGAGTTTCTGGATGCCTGGTCCATGGCCAGAAATCCTTCATGTAAGTATCTCACCCATCTTCACTGAGGAACACTGTGCGAAGTGTGGGCTGGATTTATTTCTGTGGGGTGGTAGGTCTTGGGCTAAAACACAACACCCACATTTTCATGCAGGGTTGTGTCTCATCTCATGCATTGCACCTTGGTTGTTGCAAATGAGGTTTCCTCTTGAAGCTGGTTTAGCACCACATCTTTCCTCCCTCTTTTTGTCTTGATCTGCCCCAATGCAACTACAAGGAGAGCTGACCAAGAACAGCTGGATGAATAGAAGGCATTTAGTGGAGATGCCTTTGGTGTCCATCAATACCAAGGCTCACTCCTTCTTTTCTTTCCTGTATGACTTTTCTACCAGGGTCAATGAGATCAGGCCCATTTATTTCCTCTGATTAGATGACAGAAAGTAAGGTGAGCATACTCCTTTTCTTCTAATATCTTAGCCAGTGGTGGCTAATGAAAAGCTGAAAGATACTTTTTGACTGTAAAGTGGGCAGCAAAATATCCATGTGGATGGAAGCGTTAACTATGGACAAATAATGTACATGGCTGTTTGAGCAGTGCCTTATTCACCTGTCTAAAAGACCTGCCATCCCATTGATCTCAGATGTATGAATTTACGGCCTTGCTATGAATTTTCCGATGCCTCAGTTCTCTAACATTGAAACATTCATTCAAAGTAGCTATAGCTTTACAAATAGACTTTCTTTTTTTTTTTTTTTTTCAGAAATAGAGTTTTTCCATCTGTTTGTTCCATTTTCCCATCTGTTCCTCCAGCCTCATAGTCTTGTTCAACCTGTTTACAAAGATTCCCTTTAAGTGAATATATATATATGGTGGGTTTTTTTTTCCCATCGCAGGACAATTGTTTCTTTCACAGTGGTTTGATTTGCTCTTAAATTGCCTTTCTGTACTACCCTGGGCACTGTAATCCATCAATGTGACCAAAAGCTTTAAGACCACAAAGAATACTTGCCTGATGCATGGTGATCACTGCAGCAGGGCTACACCATGACCCGCAGCTACATCCTAGTGAGAAACCCACCATACCC
>JAVHNF010069324.1:11199-24070 GCA_034783455.1 Micropsitta finschii | reverse complement strand
CAGGGGGGTTGGACTAGATGATCTTTTGAGGTCCCTTCCAACCCTTGGGATTCTGTGATTCTGTGATTCTGTGAAAGTGGGTATTTCTCAGTCCTCCAGCTGCCTTGAGCGTCAAGGCTGCTCGAGCCTGATTGATAGATAACGTTTGCATTCTCAAGAGGTAAGGTTAGAAAAGGTGCACTGCAGAGTCTGTATCAGTCTTGGGTTTGTATTGTTTTCTAATCTGCTGTTGCTGTTTCAGTAGTATCAGCCGTTTTCATTGAATATTTAATTCTGATAAGCCTAACATAAAGGCTTCAGCTATCACTGCTTGTATACATGTTAGATACATATATTTATTTTCTGTCACTTGGGGTTTTCTTGTTTTTGTGTAAGAGTATACTTCTAAATACCAGCATGAGACTATAAAAGTGCATAGGTAGTAGAAGGTCTTAATCTAAACCAACCAACAATTCAAGTGACGAGTTGTAATCTTTAAAGCTGCTTCTTGAAACCTGGCTGTTTGGTATTTTTTTTCTAGAAAGCCAAAAATAGAATATCACCCCATGATCCACTCTGTGTCACTGACTGTTAGCTGGCGAGTTTAAGGTAAACTGCTTTAGCACTGCAGAGTATTTTATTCCATAGTCCCAGTTAAAAGATGTTTTCCTATGCCCTGACTTCCCTTCCAAGCAGATTTATCTAAGGTCTAGATTATGGGAAGTGTAGACAACTTCCTATAATAAAAAACAAAATATACATTATAATGTTTATGTGTACAGACAGAATAACATTTTGAAATTTCATTAAGCATGTGGAAGGTGATTGGCATTTCCTTCGTCCAGGACTTAATAGGGAAGTGTTTAAAGGGCTTGGTTTACTTTCCTCAAAAGAGCAGGGATCTTTTTCTATATAAATCACATTACAGCATTATTACTACTTTGAATAAGAGTTATAGTGGCTATAACATGCACTTGTTACACAAAAATTATAGGTGGAGAGCACATTCTCCTGGTAACCACATGCTCAAGTTGCAAGCCTCAGCAAACAGGTTTTTATCAATCAGAAGTGTAAAACCAGGAGCCTTTGCTGCTCTTTCAGATTAATGAAAAGTAAGCAACCAAACCCCTACACCATGCACAGGATGAGCAGCTTATGCTCATGATTTTGCTGGCTGGGTTTATAATTGCAAAACAAGAGGGTTTCCTGTAACTTGCTTGTCAGGACTTGCACCTATCTGTCCTGTGGCCAACTTGTTTTATTGGGGTTTTGCTTCCTAATAATGAGATTATTTCCAGACAATTCACTGTGTTTAATTTTTTTTTCTTTTTTATTCAAGCAGGAATCAAGGTAAAAACTACATTTTGCACCCAGCTTTCCTTGGGTTTTGTTTCTCGCAGTATCAATCATACCCTTGTTTGGCACCGTCTTGCAAGCAACGCTTTACAATAAGCCATCAATAGCAATCAAGGATCTGATTCTCTCTCTCTTGCTGTTGTTGATTAAATAGGGAGAGTAAAAACTGAAATAGAACTTGACTGCTTAATCAAAACACATGTTTATTTACAGAAAAGGGCATACATTTTTGCCTGTAGCTAGGCCCAAAGAAATGTCTTTTTTTACATTCACGTCTAGTTTTCCCTGTAATTATTAACTGTTCCTGCTCTAATCAAAAGGTTGATTTAAATCATGATGTTATGAAAGAAAATTTTACTTAGCTTCAGAAACGCATATGAATGAATGTGTGATCTGTAGCTCCAGAATGGAATCAAGCACTGAACAGCCACACTGGATGAGATGGAAGATCAGCACAGATTTGTACGTATCTGTTAAAATTACCAGTACCAGGTACCTCAGAGGGAAGTTTAAAATCTTCTCAGCAGACAACCTCCTACATGGCAATTCCACTTTCCTTATCTCTGCCTTTTATACTGATATTTAGTAATGGTTGTTAAGACAAAAATTCTGAAGATTTCATATTCATTTTTTTGTCTTTCTGCCACTGTCTCTTTAGATATATTTTATATGCAGATGATTCTCCAAATGCTTATTGATTTTATTAAGTCTTTTCTAATTGTGCTGCATATATGAATATATACATTGTGTGACAAATCATTTTAACGTTTTATAATTTACTGCCTTCTAATTTCATTGTATAGCCCTTTATTTCTATACTGTGAGGCAGGAAAGCAAAATTCCTAGTCTATCTTTAAAGCAGTTATTGTTTTATATGGTGTTTTTTCTGTCTTAGTCATTTCCTGTTTACTGTAAAAGATCTTTTATGTCCCTTCAGAGGGAGCTCACAATACAACACAATCTGTTAACTTTTATTTAGACAACTCCTGTTCAAAGTGTACTACGGAGTATCTATTAATTTAACTGAGACTGATATATACTGAAAGAAGTGTCGGTATAAAGAGTATTTTGTATATTTACAGCACAAAACTGCAAGTGTAAACTAGACAGAGATTAAAGTCTGAGTACTAAGTGAGCCATGGACAAAAGGTGTTCTTGTTAAGGCCTGCAGAGAATTGGCTAGTTGCATCGTGCCGTGCTCTTCCCTGTTTTTAACTGTGAGATCATATGAAAATACAGATGACAACTGCACTACATGTTTTCCTAAAACTCTGCTCCCAGGCCCTCTTGGCTGTTCTTGGCCTCCAGCACTGGCACACCTCACTACAGCCATCCAGCCCTGGCTTTAGAGGGTGAGATCTCTTCACATGCTGAGCGTAACCAGATTGGTACTGCTGATGGAGACGAGCCAGAACCTTATCTAACGCCACAAAATGCCTTCGATAGCATCTGCTCTCTCATCAGCACACAACAGTTCTCCATCTGTGCCATTCTCCAGCCATACTCCAGGACTGCATCAGCAATGAGGCTGCTATGGTGATAAGGACAATTTGTAGGTAGTATTCTTTTCTGCACTTTCTTTTTCTGATTACTACTGCTTGCCACTTGAGAGAGGGAGTGAGAGAGGTGAAAAAGAAAGAAAATAAAGGTATCTGCAATGAATTCTTGAAGCATTTTGAATATAAAACTTCATCTCAGCTTTTCCTCTTTAATTACCTGCTGCTGCTACTTGGAATTTGCAGGGCTGTTTGAGCCCTGTAATAACTTGTTAGAGTAATAGTTATAATGATTTATTCCTGCTGAGGGGGGGAAGCCACACTGATTAATTCTCTCTTGTTTTTGCTGTGTCATTCTCTATGCACATAGTATGTATTACAATGTTTTTTCTAAGAAAACTTAAAAAAATCAATATAATTTTCTAAGAGCAAATGCTTGATGTACACATTGATGCATAAGATGCAAGCTATGTTATATGTTAAAATAAACACACCTGTTGAGTGTACAGTAACTTCTTTTTTTTTCCCAGAAAAATGTATTTTTTCATATACTAAGAATCAGATTTGCTCTCTGCTGTTTTCTTGCTTAGTTAGAGGAATCTATTGCAACCTATTGCTTGCTTTTTTTGCTATGCACTAGGCTGATAGTTTCAATTATTTTGCCTTAATTACCTCAAGCCATTTTTCTGATTGCTGCGCTGGATGATGGTGCTACTTAATACATATACTTCAGCTTGTTGGCCTTTTTTTCTCCCAGACCAACCAGTTTCCATTTATAGGTACTACCAATAGAAAAGCCAATCAATTGGATGTATTTATATGTGGCTGGTTTGTGTCCTTTGAGTGAAATTCCCCTTTAGAGAGGACCAATAAGTGTATTGTTTTGAGTGTTCAGGAGGTGATTTTTTTGGTGCATTCAGGCCTCCTGCACAAAGGGGAACTTTGCTCTTCTTTCAGTATTAGCATTGTGCCTACAAATAGAAATCATTTTACCTTCAATTAAGCTTGCTACACATCAGTGGCAAACTACTGACTTCAAGTTTATTCCACATTTACAAGAGAGAGGAGAATAGGTTTCATTACCCTGAAGATACATTTCTTGATAACTGGTAGTCACTAATCAAAAACTAATGCAGAATATTAGTGACTAAAAACCACATGCATCTGAAGTGTGGAGTGATTTAATCACCTCTGTCCAGCATCTCCAGAAATTAGCATTAATGATGATAGGAAATATTTATTTCAGGGGAAAATGAGCAATCAGGTAGCAATGGCACACACAGCCTCCTTCCAACAGCTCCACACTCTGCCGCACATTTAACTCATTTCTTGCCTAGGAATTGCTCCGTGGATTGACTGGTTTTATTTATCAGCCTTCCTATGCAGAGCTTGGAAATGAGAAAGAAGCCTGGCACCTCATCTACCCAGTCATTTATTTATTATACTGTTTCCTTGCTTCAATCCACTCCCTGCAAGGCTTTTGTTTATCTTTCTTTGTCTTCTACCTGCACTTCAGGCATAAGGCTGCTGCCTCTGACATCTCTACAGAGAAACCTGAACCCATGCTCCATGTCTCCAAGCAGGGACTCTTAGGAGAAGCTGGCTGGGGAGGGAGGAGGGTCCCTACCGGCATACCGAGCACTCCTGATTGCCAGCAAGCTCTGGCAGTATCACTGGCAGTCTGGAAAGTACAGAAATTCTCCCATAGTAACTTTGTGATACTTAGTGGATTTGCAAAATTTTAGGCTTTGCCTATTTGTCAGTGTTCTTTTTTATTTGCTTGTAGAATAAAATCATTGAAAATACTCAAATTAAGAAATAAGCCCTAGTATGTATCTCAAAAATAATGTATTTGTTAAGATCAGTGACAGTTACATGACAAAACCCCGATGGACTAATTAGTGGCATCAGCAAACAAACTTTGGTTTCCTAACAGAGATTTTTTTTCTGATTAACTTTTTCCCCTCTGATAATCTGCCAATTCCTCAAGCCTATTTCTTCACCTCCTAATATTCTGAAAGGCATTGCTACTGTCTCTTCCACCTTTAGTATCCACCAATTCCAATCAAACTAGCAGCAATGAAGATGGATACCCCCTGTCAGGCATTGCTTTGTCTCACAGCAGAGCAAAGAGGGCAAAGCCAATATCATGAGTCACTTTCCTCAGAGAATATAATCAAGCAACATGAAAATTTAAAGGCTTAAATAAAGTTTCAACTTCACCTGTCATTTTCTGTGTCACAGACATGTAAAACCCTAACAGTGATACAGTCCGGCTCAAGGAAGGAAAGGGGCTTCATGGTCTCATGGCCCATACTGCCAGCACCATGAAAGTCCTGGTGCTATGGCCAGACTGCAAACCTTCTGTCAAAATCTAATCTGGAGCTCTTAGTATCTTTACAAGAAGTACATAAAATGCTCAGGCTGAGATTTTTCTCTGGTAACACATGAAGGGCAGGACTCAAAGCCCAGCAAGTCCAGTGAAAGACATCTCAGTAGGCTTTGGCTCTCTTTGGCCACATTACCCAAGAACAAAATAGGAAAAAAAGGGCAGAGCTGGGCAGAATATTCAAGAACATTGAAGAAGCGTGGCTGGCAAAAGAGTGCTATCTAGAAATGCCCAGCACCCTTTCAGGACTGTGACAATAGATGACAAACAGAAAACCAAACAGCAGCCGAAATCACCTCCTAACACAAACATGTTTCTGCCCACTGACCATAATGAAAAGGCCTTGCTTCTTGCCCCTGTCATTAACCTGTGGTTTTGCTCCAGAAAGTGACCTGAGGAAGAAAAACTGAAATAAAAGCATCACATAATTCCACCTAACTGCAGGCCAAGTGATATCCTCAAGTTACCCTCATACGATGCCATTAACTGTCAGCGGGGTTGCAGAGGTGTAACTGGAAGGCAGATTTGGCTTGCAGAACTGTAAATCCCATGGGACAGCAGGTAGAAAAATGCCAGTGGACTTGCCTCATAGCCTGAGCCAAGCTGCGGAGCTGGCAGGTACGGCTAAATCACTTTGTAAATGTATAAAGTGAAAAAATAAATGTTCCAGATGGCGTGTTCTTCCCCTTAAATCCTCTCAGCTCTCACCTGGGGATGTGAATATCTCTGGACATTGTCATGCAAAGAGAGGCAATACTGAAGAAAAAAAAATCTTGTGTACAAGGATTTGAGCTCATACTTGAACAGTTTACTGGAAAAATCTTAAACTTCCCACACAGTTTTCTTTGAATATCAATAGTCTGTTTTTCTCTGCTCTCGTAACCTAACCAAGAAGGGAACAGACCAAACAAATGTTAGCTTATAAGATTAGACAACACATTTTATACTTTGCTAAGGCCCCAGCGCTGAGATGTCTGATGTTAGAAACAACGGCAAAAAAGATTGAAATGACTGAAAGCTGTTTTAGAATAAATGTGCCTTGTATAAGTCACATGCACAAGAAGAAAATAAAAATTAAGCAAAATTGCTCAAATGAAAAGCATAAGCTATGAATATCAACAGACTACAATATATAGGCTTGCATATTCTAGCTGCCATTGCTCTGTTTGGCTTCAGAAACAAAATTATTTAGGATAATTATAATTACAGCTGGTAAGAATTTCAGCTCTAGCATTTCAACATTTGTTTTCATGCTGAATCAGAATTAAAAAAAATTAAATTCCTCTCAAAAAATTGTGAAAAATTGTGATTCTTGGGTATTAAATATAGATTCTGTCAAAGCACCATCCTACATATATCAGTATCTGCAGCATCTAGTAGGAATATATTGTAATATTTAATTTGCTATTCCAGTATGATTACAAAGTCAACATGAAAGGAATAAGAAAGTTAAACACTTCCAATTCACAAAGCCCAGTAGTCTGAGGTTAAACAAGGATTTTGGGGTGAGATTTTCAGCACTGTGGAAATGTTTGCATTTTGAAAAAAACCACGACTTTTTTGCTGACAGTAAACTTTTTCAAACACAACTGGTTTACTAGCAGTTTTAGTTTACTAGCAGTTTTAGTTTACTAGCAGTTTTAG
Organism: Micropsitta finschii; assembly: GCA_034783455.1. Taxonomy (NCBI): domain Eukaryota; kingdom Metazoa; phylum Chordata; class Aves; order Psittaciformes; family Psittacidae; genus Micropsitta; species Micropsitta finschii. Next base: position 17,206 of record JAVHNF010069324.1, on the reverse strand, counting down.
TTTACTAGCAGTTTTAGTTTACTAGCAGTTTTACTAGCAGTAAAATTTTGACACCTTTCAGCACTTCTTCTATTTGACAGTATCCTGATCATACAGTTTGTCTTTCCTTCTTGCTTCCTTCCTTCCCTTCTTTCTTTCTTTCTCTTTTCCTTTACATTAGTGTGATGACAAAGTAGCTTTATTGCTGTGTTTGGATTTTTTTTTACAGTGCCTACTTATATGGAAACCTTCACATCTCTGGACTTGTGTGCAAAATTGAATCCTTATAAAATTCAAGCAAGGCAAGTAAACAGATAAAAAGATGGACAAAGAGAGGTGAACATTTAGGGCAGAGCTAGGGTTAGGAGTGTAGCCCTGGGTCTTACACTGTGCTTCAGACTGCCGTGCCTCTTGTAAATGGCTCAGTGCATCAGCTCACAGAAAAGATTGGCCAGCCGAAGTGCCAGGCATAAAAACAGATTTTCAGTGTGTTTCTGACCACACAGTTCATGCACTTGGGAGTGCAGTTGGCAGGTGGTGCACCTTCAGGAGTCTTAGTTCTGATCAAGGAGTGCTATTCTTGAGGGCAAGTTTCTGTTTGTCCTTCCAGCAGCCTGCCTGGCTTGTACCCTACAGCCCTCTAGGCTTCAGTAGAAGAGGCTCCCCATGAGGCACTCCCAGGGTGTGTTCAGTCTATGCTATTAAGCTGGGCCAAAGTAAAACTCCTTGGAGTGCCAGCTCCTTTCTCCTTCAGTCTGTTTCTGCTGAGCTAGTGCAGACATAGTGATAAAAATCCATGCCATCCACCTTATTTGTAACTGTTACTTAAGACTGGACCTTTCTGAAAGCATTTGTGAAGCATAATCCTTAAGAAATGTAGTTAAGACACTGGAAATATACAAGCAGTATAGCAATACTTACACCGGGAGGTAGAGACGTGCTCCTACACTTAATGACCCATCTCTGTAACCCCTTCATCTCCTCCATGGCTGGAAACTGGGTACCCGTGCAGGGTATCTTCTGTGACGCCCTCATGGGAAATGCCTCATCTGGATGAGGAAGCAACCAGCTCACCGATGCCTAGCTCACTGAAAACTCAAGCTGCAGCACAGAATAATCTGCTGTTCTTCTGACAAGGAACTGTGTCAAAAGCATTGCTGGAAGAAGGGAGAAATAACGTTTGGCAATGATACATCTCTTACCCAACCTGTGTCGAGAGCCACAGTTCCACAGCGCAGTGCTCACCCTGACCCCTCATGAGCAAGCTGGGCTCCCCAGCCCTGACCCATATGGTCCCTAGAAGGAAAGCTGCAGTGTCTCCTTGTGCAACACTCAAGACACCTCTGCCTCGAGTGGCCTGCCTGCATGTTTGCCAGGCAGAGGGTTTCAAGAGAGCAGCCTCCACATCCAGCCACCTGTGCTTGATGCCCTAAGACGGGCACTGCTGGAATTTGCTCTTCACTTTTCTTTTCAGTCAACTGTCTCCAGTAATTGCCTTGGCTTCAAAGTTGAAGGCCTCTGGAGTAATGAACCACTGTTACTTCTAGTACAATGGGATCATTGTCTATAATGGTATCCCTTAATTGCTACTGCAGTGCAAATTATGAAAAGCGAGAATATGCGAATAGAGACACTTGGCCCTTGTGACAGGAAATTAAGGTTTGTTCTCTAACACTGCGGCATGCCCTGAACTCCAGCTCAAGTCAAAATGAATTACACACATTCAGTACTTCGAAAATCAAGGTCTTAACCTTTACAAACAAGAGCTTATAGAGCTCATGTCTTTCATGTTCTGGCTATGCCTATAAATGTCCAATGCTTTTTCAGCTCCTAGTAATCTCCTGGGCATCCCGGTCCCATCAGAGTTAATGGCAAAACCTGGCAAAAAGGGTGATGTATATTTTTTATAAATAATTATGAAATCTGTGGGTGTATTATCTTCTGAAGTTCTAGTGGGTTTGATCGCTTGATTGGGTTTTTACTGTAACAAAAGCAAGTGAATGTTGCTATATCATCTGCAATATAAAATCTTTCATCTTCCTTCCTATTTTTCATGCCTTGGGAGTCTATCATTTTCAGCCTCTTAGATAAAATCTTTTTCATACCTTTTCCTCCCTTGCTTTGGTGTTGTACTCCTTGGAAGCAATAATGACCAGAACAAACTCAGTCTTCTGAGAAAGAGCGTGTTATCACCACACTGCCATTTTAATGTTCCAAGAATTAAGAGTCTAAATATTTAATCTCCACTGTGAGCCATATGAAAAGTGTGGTATTGTCAAACAATAGTGGTAAACTGCTGAGGAAAGGTCCAACCCTTCTCTCACTGATGTCAGTGGGAATTTTGCCAGGAAGCTCAGCATGAGCAGGGTATAGCCCAAAGTAATCAGTTCTACAGCTGATTACATGAAAAGCCCTTAATTATAGCATGATGATTGAATATTATTAGTCATGAGATAGAGGCATCTTCTGGTACCAAAACCAAGAGAAAGAACATATTGAGTCTATTCCTCCTCTGAGTCGTGCCTCTTTGGCAGCAGCCTTTTATCAGATGACTTTTCACATGTTAGCACAGCTACTCTGCTTTTGGCTGCAGCCTGACACGCACAGCGAAACTAGCCCAGATTTCCTGTTCCACAGTTCCTCTCTGCTAAAGGTCTCTCAGCCCATCAAGGCCACACCATTTGGTAAGCAAAACATTTTTAGCCAAGCCAGGAACACTCTGCACTTTGTTAACCATCTTCTCACTTCAGCTCAAAGGCAATTCAAAGGCATGTCTTGTTTCTTAGGTACTGTTATCAGGCTGGGGAGGGACAAGCAGCTTATGACCATGCGTGACATAGCTTCCTGTCCACAGTAGGAAGACTGTGGGGCAGACCTCCAGAGCCAGATGCCTGCTTCTGCAGCTTCAACCAAGCTGGAAGCAGGTTATGGCCATGAATTGGTCACTGAGAGCGCAGACGATGTGTGCAAGTTAACAAGATGCCTGCGCAAACACAGTCAGGATCTTCACGGTTCCTCAGGGAGCATTTGTTAGGCAGATGCACTGCTGCAGTTCTGCACTGTCCGTCAGAGAAAATGAGGCTTGCATAGTACCCTGCACAAGCAAAGTCTGTATGAAGATGGGAATAAGATAAGACTTCTATGAACTTTGCATTAAAATGGTTTATTATTACTTATATGTAAGGAAGTTCATTTTCTCTGTTACTTGGGGGTCAAACAGAAGCTTGCCCTCCCTACTGAAATCAGTAATTTGGCAGCTTAAGCAAAACCTATCTTTATAAAGACAACAGTCTTTAAAACATGGATAGTCAGTTCACTCAATTTTACTAAAGCATTAATAGTATTTGGTTCTGGTTTTCACTGTCAGAGTCCTAGGAAGCCGCAGTGATGACAGTGGGGAAACACGTCCACACCATGTTTGGGATAGATACATTTTGCGGGGGATTTTCTTAACTGCCTCACTGAGAAGTTTTACATTACGTTTCAAGTTATTTTTCACATTTGTATGTTTCTTGCGCTTCTTATCTGAAAGGAACTGTGAAACTCTCCCACTGCTTCCTGCCTGAAATTGCTCTCTCTGGATGCAGCTCTGATTTCCCTCTCATGATACGTGTTGTCAGGCTTTGTCTCCTCTTGAAATTATCATTAAAATGGTACGCTGGGAAGCAGTCCCATTTGTAACGGTGGGGGATTCTGAAATATTTTCAGTTATTTTCATAATTGCAGTTGGTAATTTCCTGAAGCCATGCACTCTGATTAAATAGCTTTTCTTTCTGCAGTCCTCTGAGGCAGTAGTAAAAATCATTTTAACCTCTCTAGAGACGAGCAAAAATCAGCTGCCTTGCTAGCGTAACTACTATTGCCTGTGGTAAAGGGTCAAGACAAAAATGTGCTGAAAACAGTTTGGATACTTGTATAAAGAAATTATTTATAACTTGGAGGTTGTTTATTGTAGAAGGGGGTCTGTATTTGACCCTGTGTATCCTGCTCTGACATACTTAATGCCAGTTAAAGGAGAGCAGTATCTGTATTTCTCAAAGCGCCCTGACGTTTCAGAAAGATAACAGCTACCTCTCAGTTTAAATAAACTCAGAAATGTGTCTGGAAAATCATTTGTCATCGGCTATAGAAATGTCAGACTTCCAGTTTAAGCGACAGAGGTATTAAATTCTTTTCACACTTCAACCATGTGCTAAAATAACCAGCAAATGAAAAGCTATTCTGTTTATTTTCTAAGGGCAGCTACAACATGTGGTAATGCTTTCTATAGAAATCCATCACACAATAAACATACCTGAGTTCTGAATATTCCACCTCCTCTAACCTGTACTATGCGTCAGTTCTCAAGATCTTTGTACAGAGCATCTGACGTGTCACACACGGAAACGTGCTGCACCTCTGTGTTGGGCTGATGCATTTCTGGGGTGCCACAAGCTCATCTTATCAGAATGCAGCATAAATTCTATACAGAAACCTTTGGAAGTGAGAGCCTGGTCTGTGTTTAGGCTTTGTGCAGACCTAAGTGTGAGGGAGTACAAGGAATTTATGTGTTTTGCACAAAAAAGGCTTGGCACGCCAGTAGTCCCTATACTCTGGAAGTGCAGTAACTGCCTGGCTACCAGTGTTTTTAAGGGAGGGGAAGGAGATGGAACCATGGCTACCCTTCTTATTTGCAAGAGATGGGAAAAATCTACAGGAAAAGCAAGACAGAGCACCCCTGTTACCACATACCATGGAAAGACATCCTGTCAGCCACACAGTGCACCAGAAGGCATCACTGCATCCTGCATCTTCTACAGTATAAGCAGAAAGTCTGATAGACAAAGCTTTCACTTTACTGCTCACATCCAGTAAGAGATCTGTCTGGACTAGGCAACAAGGGTGAAGCAGAATGCCCTCCCCACTTCCTTACCTGACGCTATGGAGGCATGAAAAGTGGATAGTACATCAAAACAGGAGAAGGAAGAAAGCTTCTCATCTCTGACAAACTCTCAAAAAAGTTCCTAAAAGCTACCAAGTTTCCAAATTCAAATTACTCCTTTCCATTGCAATGCATTGGTTTAAGAGCTCCCCAGTGACCTGAGTCAGGGCGCTTGTGTCTTCTGTCTCAACCCAGGTGGCTGGTTAATTCAGGCCTGGGTCCTGCAGTGAGCTCAGGCGGCTCAGGTGGGCTGGCACAACCTCTGACAGTCTCTGGACACAGGCAGGTTCAGCATCCCACCTGAAGGGATTCTGTGGCAGGGTCAGGACCCTGGAAACTGATCCAGAAATCAAAGTGGCTATGAAAACTTTCTTAGAAGCATTAAAATAATGTTCCCTTTGTATTATTTACTGTTCCTTCCCTTCTTGGTTACATCAGCTGTTTGTTAAATTAGTGTTCTGGAAGCAAATGCACTTCTGTTCTCACTGAGTTCTCTTTAAGCTGATGATTAGTTTCAAACGTTCTTCAACATGTTAAAAAAGTTAAAAAAAGCCCAACAGGAAGAAGAGGGGGTTACGAGCTAATAACCTTCCTAATAGCGACAGAAACAAGAATCTTCTGGAGAAATTAGCATTTATCTCTTCACCAGCGTAAAATCTCTCTAACCCATTTTCCCAATTTGCCTGATGGTGAGGGATCGCTAAGCAACACCACACTTGCAGGTCACCTGCCACTTCATGACTGAGCATCATGGGACAAGGACAACACCGATCTTATTCAGAGACCAGGGCAGAAGGAGCAGAGTTATTAATGCCAAAGATGGGAAGAATAGGAATGGGAGTACAGTTTCCTTCTCAGGCATTAGACGCCATGGGTTTAATGGACTGGTCGAAAAACAAGTTTCCTGAACAAATCAAGAAGGAATTCAACCCAGTGCTACACAAAGAACTGTCGTGGTTTAAGCACAGCCAGTAACTCAGAACCACACAGCTGCTTGCTCGCTCCCCCTCCTTCCTGCCCCCACTCCCCGAGGGATGGGGAGGAGAATCGAAAGAATGTAACTCCCACGGGCTGAGATAAGAACAGTCCAGTAACTCAGGTATAACA
>JAVHNF010069322.1:14769-30090 GCA_034783455.1 Micropsitta finschii | reverse complement strand
CTCTTAATGTCTCCAGAAAGGTTAAAAGAAAAGGAAACAAGAGAACACCAAAACAAAAATCACCGTTTAATGTCAATTTTGTCTGCCTTTTTTGCACATGAACACAGTAAAGGCTTCCGGTGACCCACACACATGCACACCCGTTTTTTTCCCCCTTTTTTCCACCATTATTACTCCCTCAGCTTTTCATCCTGAGGCACTGTGATTAAACCAATGTTTATATCAGCCCATGCCACCAGTGGGTTTGGGAATATACCTTAATGCTCCTTTGACATAACATCCTCGTCCCTTCACTTGCCATTTTTTCCCTAGGCATCATTTGTAGTTTTCTCAGTATAAAGACACACATCCAGAAGTCTGGTTGAGTTTCACTCTTTATAGGTAGCGTGTAGGACCAGTTTGCATTTAAGATTTGATCAACATAGGTGTGTTGCTACAGAAGACTCACAAACGCTGTGATGAAGGTACTGCTTGGGTTGGACAGTTAAAATACTTAACCTGGGTGACTTGTTACAGTACCCGGGTAGAATGCACCGTTCTTGAGGTTTTAGCTACATTACATCTGTGCCCGCATTTCTGGTAACACGTTGATTTGTTTTTTCTATGTATTTTTTTTAACGCCTCTGGCCAGTGTGGCTGTGATAACAAAAACTTCTGCAGTTAGATTGAACTTAATGTTCTTCTGATTAGGCCTATCTAAATCATTAAAATGATCCCTTGAAAGTCTTGTTGTTGTTTACAAAATCTCATCTTTGAAGAAACTGTGTAGACTAAACCCAGACTGGCTCTAACATTAAGAGTCTGTCTGAGTGTTAAAACGGTCTGAATTTTCAAAAGCTATGGAGATACTGGCTTATCACACCACATGTGTTGCCATATAGAGTAATGCGGCTGAAAGTGCTAAGTGCAAGGAGATTACATTATTTGCTGATATGTCTTTAGGCTGCTTCTCAGATTTCAAAGTTGTGGAGTAAAAATATTTCCATCCAGATCAAACTGTGCCTGTGCGAACAGAACTTTCCTTTGACGGTGTATTGACAAAGGGCAGGCAGTGGCAGTCGGATGAGCCGATGTGCACCAGGTCATCTGTACTTGGTTGTTAAACTCTTGTCTAAGAAGTAGTCTGTTCGCTATGAAGCAAATCTGTTGGTGCTTAATTAACAAAATCCTCCTATTGGTGAACGAAGAATACATTGAATTTCATATGTTTTAAATTCTCTGAGCATTTCACATGAGCTGACTTGTGTATCAGCTTTGTGCTGGGATTTGCAACTCTCTTGTGATATTAAAACATACACATTTGGAAACTTCAGGGAAAGTCTTGCTTTAAGTCCAGAGCCTGCTCAAAACCAGCATGGCTTGTTAGCTCAAGAACAGAGTTGTGCAAATATTGTTACACAGATTTCACCTGGGCGGCTTTCATATGGTGCAAAGTGGGAACCAGTAAGCAGTGTGAGCAGTAAGCTAGTGCTGCACCACTCTTCCATAACCAGAGAGATACTTAAGTATGTACTGACTGAACTTTCAAACTTCCTTGGATTTCCTTAAAATATTTTCTGCCCACTCTTAAATATAGTGCAGCTCCTATCACTAGTATTCTTGAGAAATCACTAAGCAATTGTCCCATAGAAATGTTGGTGTGGCCCTCTAGGGACCAGTTTAGACATATGACAATATAATTTTTAAAATAGGTTGTTGTATTTTAAAGATTTGTTAATCTGAGCATTGTAAAGTTTGCTGAAGAACAGCAGTTTCTTCCACTGTCTTTCTAGATGGTCAAATATAAATGGTATTTGAAAGGGAGCAGACAGATTTAGTTTACTCAAATAGGTTTGCAGCTTAGGAAGTATCTGCTTTTCCTACAGATTTAAACTCTGCAATACGGACCACCTTCGTATCTGGTGTCTTACCTGAGACTTAATAGTTATAGCTGTAATGACAAGCTTCTCTAGCAGAGAGGCACCTTAGGTTAGTGAGGTGTTTCTTCTCTCGGGTTGCTGAAATAGCTCTCTGAATGGAATAAACTTTGCCAACAAGATCACTTCTCCTGTTGGTATAGCTGTACATCCTGGCCTAGGGTCTCCACAAAGAAAAAGAAATGGAATCAGCTAAGGGTGTCTTAGGTCTGTCAACAGGTCTCTTACATACAGTTGTGTCCTGGTGACTGCACAACACACAATACTTGAGAGTGATGCTCTCAGTGACTGTGGTGATGGTTAGACTTACTTACGTTTTAATGACATTTTAATAGCCCTTACTCTAATGTTTGCACAGAAGTAATCAGAAAGAATCAGTAAGATATACAGGAGATTTCAAAATAGGTATAGATTTAAAGTAAAGGAGTGTGCATCATCTCATAATCTCTGTTCTTTAAATGCTTGCTCAGGCTGTTCAGAGTCAGATCTTTCTTGTCTTGCCAGTACCTGTCTAGAACATGTCTACCAGGATTTCTTCCCATTGTACCCAAGGGCTGTGTAAGGCGGGTAGGTGTTGTGCATCTACCACTTCCAGGTCCACCCAATGGCCTCGTCTGGAGAGATTTTTTCTGTTTCAGCCAGTCTGTCTGCATTAAGGAATTGCTCTTAGAAACTTGTTCCCTCCTTATCTCTTGCCTTTTTCAGTGAGAGAGCTTTATTCCAATTTTTCATCTTATCCGTGCGACCAGCCTGAGCCTTGTCCTTGTAGTTTCCTTAGCTGAGATTTTCTGTGCTCAGGTGCCTCGGATGGAGGCAAGACAGATGCTCCAGCTACATACTTGGATGTTTTTCAGTGTTGAGAGATCAGTTCACTTCTCAGAGATGTTCTTGCTGAGAGCTGGACAGCCCAGCCAGGTGGAAACACCTATGCTCAGTGTGCGGAGGCTTCCAGTCCATCTTAACTGAGGTACCTGTTTCCCTTTATGAGACTGGTCTTTCATAGAGATGAATGTTGTACCAGTTCTTTCTACTCTAATGTATATATAATTGTTTTTGTTCACTCTTTTTTTGCTTTTCTTAGCCCAGCATTGGGAAGTTCCTCAGCCACCTAAGTTACCCCTTCAGGTGCTCAGATCTGAGCTCCTGGTAGTCCCCATAGCCTGATAAGCACCTTCTTCTCCCATTTATACCTGCCTGCTCTGCCTTCTGCCAGTGCAATGACAAAAGTTAGGCTGAGAACAGATCTTCTCTCCGTAGACTGTTCTTCACATGTGTATGATGATAGTGTGAATTTCCTTGGGTATAAACTTGATGTTCATAGTAATATCACTAGATCTATGTATTTTTTAACTCCCCAGACCTTACCTGTAGATGTGACATGACAGACATGAGGCAAATCCTGTCCTTCAAGAGCAAGGATCTGTATTTCCCGAAGTTTTATCTCCATGCACACAAGATCATTAGGACTCCTGTCCGGCACTGTCCCATGAATGAAGCTATCCAATTTTCAAGGATGTTGATAGTGAAAAAAGCAACTTCTGAACAGACCTGCTTATGTCAGGTGCCTTTGTGTGTCTGTATATGGACAACACATTCTGAAGTTCCCGAGTTATTGCCAAGTAACTTCTCTTTATGATGATAGAGTAAGAGTTTGTGATATCAATGGCTTTGAGGTGTTGTGTGTTGCCAGTCCTCATTCATTTTTTAACACGTGAAGATAATTAATTTGTTCTAAGATTTTACCCAACAGCTCCAGAATTTTACCCCTTTTACCAAGGATCAAATACAAAATCAATCCCTTAGTTCATAGTGAACATGGTTATTTGGTATTTCTAAAACTACTTGGTAGTTTTAGAATGTCAGTCAGGCTCAATAAAGATTCCAGGTGGAAATCCTGGGGTCTGGAATAGTCTCCAGATTGCCCACGAAGTATGTGCAGCTGCAGCCCACATCACACATCTGCCTTTAACCTGACTTTGCAGTGCCTCTTCCAGAGCATGTAGACCTTGTTTTCTGATGGGTGTATTGAGTGATGTGGTATGTCTTACTTCATGGATACATATTACAAGGTTTTAATTCATTTCACGCTTTGAGCAGAGTCAAACAGTTTAATTTTTGTGTGCCAGTATGAGTAAATTACAGTGTGGCTTTTCTTTACAAGTTCAGTTTGTATTGGATTTTCTAATGTCTCAGGAGAAATCCTGGCTTTGTTGAAATCTCAGGGAATTTTACTGTTGCCTTTAAAAAAAACCCTAGGGTTTGACCTTGTGTTGAGTCTACATAACAGAAGCGTTCCTTAGGAAGAAAGCGTATTCAAGTCAATCAGCTATGAGTGATTTCAGAGTCAGTGATGGCTGGTCACAGGTACTGTGTGTGTTTATAAATATGAAAATGCAAGAGTAGAAGCTCATGATGTCTGTTTTCAGAAAGCTGAATGTTTGTCATTCCTTTCTGACCTTTCTGGTGTTGTTCTGTCTGTGTCCGTCCGTAGAACTCATGTGTTTCACTCTTCAAATTTATGTTCATTTTATCCTTCTTTTTTTTTTGTTTGTTTTTTTTAGGACCCAATGTTGTCTTCCAGTGTGAAAGCACCTCAGAGACCCACTATCCAAGTTTGACTGTAGCGTGGAGGCAGGGTGGCCAGCCCTGCTCACATTTCTCTGACACAATCCTTTTGCTTCGTTTGAACGTTAGATCCAGTCAAGAAATTAGGTTTTTGTGGGTTTTCTTATAATCTACATTTACAGTTGATTTGTAAAAGCAGAAAGGATAGTGGGTCTTTGTGTGGCTTTCACTGCTGTTCATTCTTGTTTCCTTTAGTATTTTTCTTTGGTATTGATAATTGTAGATCATTAGCATGCATATCAAGTTATCATTTGTATGGTGGGATTGCAGACACACAAAGACCCACTATTTGCACAGTTTGTTTGAGCTGTTTTGAACGGGCAGTTGTGTTCTTTCAATGTTGTAATGTACATACTTTGCAGAATTAAAATGTTCATTGATTACTGTTCTAATGGACTTAATTTAATCTCTTGCATATTGGGCTTTTAAAATTGACAGCCTACAAGGCTAATCCAGAAAACAAACCCTACCTGTCTCTGCTGCTGATAGTCACTGTGATTACAAATATGATACAGGATCTAAGATTTAGATCTGGTGTGGTCCATCCAGCCTTTTAATACCCTTTTTAACTGGGCAAAGTACAATTAAGCATAGAGTGGAGGATATTTTAATCTTTCTTCACAGTAGTACTATAGCAGGAATTCAGGTTGTTTTGGCTATATCCTATCCCTGAACAACCTCCTTTAAGTACTTTATTCTGATAATTTATATTTGCTTCAGTTTTAGGCAACCACAAACATGTGTTAGTTACTGCAGTAAGTACTTATACTCTGTGCTACTAGGCCCTTTCCCTGCCCCTTTTCTGCATTAAAAAGTTAATGGTACTAGAGTTTTATCAGGTTATGGTCTGCAGTGATTTAAATAAATACTATCTGAAAGCTGCTGCTGCTTCTCTTTCTGTTAAATAAATCAGCAGCCTGATACATAGGTAATCTTGGTAAAGAGGTGTTGCCAGAAAAGAAACACTAACAGATACCTGGAGCTGAGGGCAGAGCATTTGGGTTTAGAAATGGAACTACGCTTCTCAGCTCAAAAGTGCTCCTTAAAACTACAGTTGTGGCACATCAGCATTGTGGTGCAGTGAGGGTGCCCATATTCTAGCAGTCTGGGGGGAAGGAGGGACACACCAGGACTTCAGGACTATAACTTTGATATCCCTTTAAATAAAAGGATTAATTGAGTAGCAGACTAGTTGTCTGTTAAAATAGTTCTGTGCTCCTGTAACAACGGGAGAGATCTAGCAGACATGGTGTTTAATTTAGTTGTTTTTCTGAACATGGTTATGAAACAGCAAAGGTCACTTATGCAATCAGAAATGTTTACAAAACACTGCTTGTTTACTATATACATACATATATATATGTATATATATGAATGAATGTTGTGACGGTACTATCAGGAAAAGGTTAGTCCAATTGCAGAGATTTAAAAGTCTTTCTCCAAAATTCTTTGTTATGTATTTAATATATTTGATCAAATAATGTGTATGTGCCCTTTAGTTCAGAGATATATCTTTTGTGCAATATGGACTACAGCAATGTGCCTACATAAAGCTACAAATGGATTTTTATTCTGGATGTATTTTGTCTAAACCAGTATTTTGTTATAGAGTGAAATCATGTTATTGTAGGCAAATAATGTGCTAGATAATTCCTCAGGTGTTCTAGCTGACTTGATTTCCTTATGAAACCTTAGGTATTTCTACTAAAATATGCTCATCACCCTGAATTGCCTTCTCTGAATTTCTGACTTTGAAAGCCAGTTTAATACAGGCTGAAGTGTGTTGTGCTACACCAGTGTCATCAAGCAGCCACAGCAGTTTAATAATTAGGTGATCTTACAGATTATCCCATTTCTATTAAGGGTTAACCTGTGGAATTTGAGCCAAACTGATTTCCCAATGCTCAGTGACAGTTCTCCTTAAATACCAAATAGCTACTAATGTTTAAAAAATTAAAACCAACTTCACATCCTATGTGGGATGTTCTAGGAAATAGTTATGTGGCATTTGCCAACACTGGCTGGCATTCTACCCATTTTTTAACTGATACAGTTGAATTTTAGATGAAGTGTCATACAAGTAGCCTTATTACTGGCTACGTTGATATGAGCATTGATAATTACTGGAACAGCTGTTCCTCAGTTTGAACTGATGAATATTAAAATGAAGTGGTTTGGGCTTTCATGGTTGCCTGTTCATGTCTCAGTATTTACCTGGGTACACTCTAAATTCTCTGACTGTAATAATAAAGATAACAGTAATAATATACCTTAATAATGCTGATTGAAAGAGGTATAGCCCCTGCCTTCAGTATTTATCTCTGCCGCAGATGTCTGCCTAATACAGCTCAAGCACAGTCACCCAAGAGCTCTGCTCTCCCACTGCACACTGGTGCAGAAAGAATTGAATGCATACGTCAGATCATGCTGAGGGTGTATTTAGGGCAAGATTATTTTAAACCAATATCCCATATCAATGGAGAGGTGTCGCTGATAGAGGCTACACTTAAATCAGACCTCTATCATTTAAAAAAAAGTCTGATTTAAAAATGGTGGTTTTTTTTCTCTGGCTGTGTGCAATCACTCTCTTGGTGATAAAAGTCCATAAAGTGAGTTCAGCTGTCATCCCAGCTAGTGTTGTAAAACTAGTGTTGAAGCATTCATCCTGTATTGGGTGAGAAAAGTTGGCTTTGGAACTAGGGGCAAGATTGAAAGTAGAGGTTTTTGTTGAACTGATGGTCCCCAGTCAAGAGCTGAGAATCCACATGTTGCTCAGAGCTAACAGCTAAAACTGAAGCCAATCAGGAGAGCAAAATATGATGCTGCCTGCAGTGTAATACTGCTTAATACTGTTTCTTGTGGACCAGCAGGGAACAGGGGCCATGTTGTGTCTGGGATTAAGAATGTAAAGGATGCTGTAAATGCACAAAACCAGCTACTAAACACGTCCTGATTTTGTAGCTGTCTAGTTTGCATAATGGACCAACAACCTACAAAAGCTTTTTACAAAAGCTTAGTTCACAGAGCTGAGCTCCTGCTTCAGCAGTTGGATCCGTGCAGGACAGCTGTGCCACCACCAAGACCCAGTTGCAGGGCTGGGCTGTGAGAGTAGTCAGTGACAGTGGAGGGCTGTGAAAGCATTCAAAGTGCTGTCACAATGTCAGTGTTAATAACATTACAGTTAGGAGTGCAGAAGGCATAAAGCTCTGTTGGAGAAGTTACGTGCTAATAACTGGATATTTATGCCGTCCCGATGCTTTGTCAGATCATATCCCTGTGTGATTTTCTTGAGTTGGGTTGACAACACTTGTAAATAAGTCCGCTCATAGGAATGCCGACAAGCCGTGGCCTGTAGTGCTGTTGGGAGCAGCTACAGGATAACGCTACTTTAATGTAATGAACTAATAAAACTGCTGCGTAGTGGTGTGTGCTGCCTTAAAATCTCTTCTTGCTGTTCTTTTCAAGCTAGAGTATTGATGTTAGGGGTGGTTGTTACAACATGCAAATGCAGGCTGTGCTTTGCATGAGGCAATTGTTCATCTTTGTTTTTAAACAAAGTTGTAAGATACCTATGCAAATGTGTTTTATTAAAGGGACACATAAAAGTTTGTCTGTTGTGGTTTTTTGGTCCATCTCTGGAGGATTTTTTTTCCCACCTGAGTAGCTTGGTGCAAGCATTTGTTACCTGGTGATGGAGTGACTTGATTTTGTTTTTCTCCTCTTGCAAATTGAAACAAATTTCTTCAGAGAGAATAAACTGCATTTATGGGTTAGGGGAGACTGGATGAAAGTTTTCATTATTTTCCCAGGGCCTGGCGGAAGCTAAGTTTTCCATGGCAAAAAAATTCTTGGATTAATTCCTTTCAACAGGTTTCAGTAGGCACAGAGGCTACTGACAGGAGTACAGTGCAAGTGAGTTAGCCACATGTGTGACAGCAGAGACTGTAATTTGGCTGCAGGTGACCTCCCATGATGCCACCTGCCTGTTTTCTGGCTGGACTAAAGGGATTATTTTAATGCCAGCCCATGGTACTTAAGGTGAGGTGTAGTCTTTCTATGATAACCTGGGAAAATAGGGGTAGGCAAAACAACCAACGTGCTTTTTCCAGCCCCATGAGCTGGCTTGAGCTAAAAAACACAAGAAAGAAACTAAAAAATAATAATTAAAAAAAAAAAAAAAAGAAAAAAAAAAAAGCCCAAGCCACAACCACCCCATTCTCCCCCCGCAAACAAAAACCCCACAGCCCAAACCAAGCTACTTCCTTACACACGTAGTTTCTACAGGCTACCCTCTACCCTTAAATAGTTTTCACTGGTGACCCATAGCAGTGATGCCTCTGGTACAGACAGATCCTTTGAGACCTTCTTGCCTGTGAGGGTGGTGAGGCGCTGGCACAGGTTACCCACAGAAGCTGTGGCTGCCCCATCCCTGGCAGTGTTCAAGGCCAGGTTGGACTGGACTTGGAACAACCTGGTCTAGTGGAAGGTGTTCCTGCCCATGGCAGGGGATTGGAACTGGATGAGCTTTGAGGTCCCTTCCAACCCAAATCATGCTGTGATTCTGTTAATCTATGACAAGTGCCTGAGCTCCTGTTTGAGGTTTAAGATGTCTTTCCAGAGCTGTCATTTTTAATGTGTTTTTTCATTGTTCATTGATTGGGGAAGTTTGCTGGGGAAGGGGACAAAGCAGTTGATGCCCAGGCAGATCTGGGCATCCTTGAAAGCCTTTTATCCATCTGGCTTTTGCTTTAATTCTCTGGAATTGGAATTTAAGAGAAAACTTGTAAGTTACTCCCCCTTTTTTAACAAATTAAAAAAGGAATTTTTTTTCAATGGTGATAGATCTTATTCATCTTTCTTTCATTGGAGGATTTCTTTTCTACAGAAAACGTTATTCTTCCCCTTGAATGTGCTTAAATCCAAAACATGTCAGTATTTGGAAAGGTTTTCTACCCCAGTTCCCCATGCTTTTCAGGCAGTTGTCTCTCCTGCAGAGGAGAGCATCTTTTGACTCTGAAACTTGGCAGTTTTTCATGCAGGGCTAGTTATGTTAGTAGGAAGAAAGTATTTCTTGTTCAGGTATGTTTGGAGAGGGATGCACAATTTTAAACACAACTTTAAAGGCTGGGATTTCCTGTTTATAAACTCACCAGCTTGTTTTACCCTGCCCTGGTGAGACAGCTGCTTCCTCATCTTGGAGAGCAGGATTTACCACGAAAGGAGCCATGGTTACAGATGACATCTCTCCCTTGCCATGCCCTCGGCTTGATAGGTACCAGACACCCACTGCTTGCTCTGTTAGATGTTGTCAGGAGGGAGCTCAGCCGATCATGGCCCAGGTTGCCTGAGCTGCCCAGCAGTCCTGTGCTCTGGCTGTTAGGGGCAGGCTGGCTTGCCCTCCCAAGGTGACACAAACCCCTTAGCCTAGTCACCAGGGGAAGCTGAGCTTCCCACTGCTTTTCCTCAGCAATTTGGGGAGCTTGGGATGAAACTTCCAAGGACGGATTGGACGGGGCTTTGAGCAACCTGGCCTCGTGTGAGGTGTCCCTGCCTATGGCAGGGGCTTGGAACTGGATGAGCTTTAAGTTTCCTTCAACCCAATCATTTTGTGATTCTATGATTCGGAAGAAAGAAACCAAACCAACAGCTTTCAGGAGTCAAAAAAAAACCAAATCAAAGGCAGTTTTACTGCTTCCACAGTCATTCCTGGCTGCTGAACAAGCAGAAAACCAGTGTTTTCTTTTTCCCCTCAGAGTTTGCTTGCTGTCAGGTAAGTGTCAGAATTGATGCAAGGAAAGGAGGTAACGGGAATGTGGGGAGAGAATGAGTAGAAATGTAGATCCACTCTTTCCGTACCCCTAAGCCACTACAGCCACTTTGGAAAAACATTGACAAATGCATAAGGTAGGTTGTTTTATTGTGTCTCTTCTTCTTCTCAGATCCAAATGTGAGAAATCACCCTCTCAAATCAGATGTGTGGATTGCATACTGGGGGTTTTTATACCAGTATCATCAGACCCATCAAAATCTGGGATGTTTTCACCAGTGCTTATTTAAGTATGAAGCAGCACTCACCCGTTCATCCCAAAAGCTGACAGTCCAAATACATGGTTAGCACAGGAGCCAGTTAATTTAACTGCATTTTTGTAACTGGTAATGAGCTTACAAACCAAATCTGTATTAGGTGCATTAAAAAAGGCCTGTGTTGCTTCCAGTGTTTGCTTCAGCTTTAAGCAGTCAGCATGAGACAGACACAAAGCCAAGCGTGGGGGTTGTTGTAACAGCTGTGATAGCAGCAAACAGCAAGAGGGCTTCAGTCCAACCCTGCTTTGGTTGCAGGAGTGCACATTACAGCAGGAAAAAGAACCCCAAGATCAATGCTGAGACTGCCAGATCTGGATGGTAAAGTCTGATTACTGTGCAAGCCCTCAGTTATCCTAAAATCTCATGTCTTGGGAACCAGGTGGGCTTAAACTCAATTGTGGGCAGACTAAAGAATGATCCTAGAATCTGGAAGTATTGCTCATTGGCCTCAGTCCATTTTACTGGATTGAGGTACCGAACTTCTTAGGAGTCACTTTGATCTGTAACGTTACTCCTTATTCTCATCTGATCTTGGCCTGATGGTAACTTTGGGAATAACCAAGGGCAGAAGCAGCATTCTGCATGATCAAAAACACTTCAATCCCTGGTCTCCTCATAAAAAATGGCACTTTTTCCGGATCTTGTCAGAAAGCTTAAGATCTGTGATCCTCCTTAGGGGTATGAAACCACTGAAGAGTCCTGACTTTAAATCTGGCTCTTGCCTTTACTGTTTTACTTCCTTTTGGTGTTCTGTTTCCCTGTTAAAATACTTCAAATGGTATTGTAAAGCTTCATCTGACAAGTGTTTCTCATCTGCTGAAGGCTGCTCGTCCTTCGGAGCAGCTTGATGCTGGTGCAGCAGTATGCATACCAGCCTGTGAGATTCCCTATTAGGCCCCGTATCACATCAAGTTTAGATAAATCTTTAGTGTTTCTTGGGTTTTTTTCCCAAAAAATTGATTACTTATTTTAATTTCATTACTTAGAGCAGCCTTCCCATAAGCAGATTTATATGTTGACAGTTAATGGAACAAAACCAAGTTGTCTAGTGTCCTAGACATGTTAGGGTGACAAGGGTGAGTGACCTGTAGCCCCTACACTGCCTTCCAGGACACCTGTAAGCTTTCAGAAAGTACCATTCCTCTAGAAACACTGGATCTAAATGAGTCCCTGTGATGTCCCTCCTGCTCTCTGCAGAGGCCACAGTTCACGTTGTATTACAACCTGAAGCCATCTCATCAAGCTGTAGCTGGATGCCCTTAAATGCTCTAATTGCTTCTGTTTGTCATTTTTCCCCACCCTGCTACTTGGCAGTACCCTGCTTGCATGCGGTGGCTGACACAGGGATCAGAGTTTGACTTCCTGTGCTCTCCTTCACCCACCTAAACATATTCACCACTTTGTTTTTACTAGTTTTTGATTCCGTTGACAAGTCTCAAATGTTGTTGCCATGCTTACTAACATGTCTGAGACAAGAGCAGCGTGAAGCTGTAGGGTCTGCGCGTCACTACAGAAAACTTGGGCTTCGTGTTGCTGAGTGTGTGTTCTGTGCATGATTGCGACTATTCACACTTGATGCATAAGAATAATACAATGTGTTTCAGGTTCATTTTGTTTCCAAATGAGAAGAAAAAGTTGTGCAACTGTGAAGTTACACAACTGTAGCATTATGCATTCTAACTTTACAAGTGTGTACGGGTGGTTTGTGTCCTAAATTAAGAATCAAAGCAGAGTACCTTAGAAATAGGGTGGAGATCAAAGGGCCAATGTCCTAAATCAGAATCAGACACATTTTAGCTGACTTCATCTCCCAGTAGACATTGCATAAGGCAAGAGAAAAACCAGGTTTGAAACCGTGTGGCAGAAAAGGAGAAGAAACGAGAAAAAACGTGAGACAAACGGAGGGGCAGGGAGTTGGGAATTCTTATTCTGCATCGCAGTACAAGAGCAAAGGATGTTCAAAGAAATCAAAAGGTGACAGACTGAAAAACAGCATAAAGGGGGAGGAGTGATCACTGCATCACTCGGTATTGAAACCCACTCCTGCTGCGGACAGGGTTTGGCTATGTGTGTAGGCCGAACCACAGGCTGTTCTGTGTAGATTCAGTTTTGTTAATTCATCAGATCTGATGGCCTGAGTGGGATCTAAAACACTGGCTTTCTTTTTGTAGGGTGTGCTGATCTCCAGAGCCTTGACACTATGCAGCCGATGGAGAGGAAAAGGCAGGGCTACATTCATGAGCTCATTCAGACAGAAGAGAGGTATATGGATGATCTTCAGCTCGTCTTAGAGGTGAGATGTCTTGGATGTGAAAATGCATTTGGAAAAAAACCACCTCTGTCCTGATGAATAACAATGAAAGGATTCTCATGGATTGTGAAAGGCTTGAGGAAGAAAGGTGTGTAAGCACCTCCCTTTCTAGTGCATGTTATGTGGTTGTCCTTCAGGCAAAAAAGCCATGTTGTGAACGCCATCGTTTTACCTGGATCTTCCTATATTTCAAGTCCTGTTCTTAGTTGTTCAGGCTCAGTGTGCAGGTGATGGCTGGGCCAAGGTGCCT
The DNA here is from genome assembly GCA_034783455.1 of Micropsitta finschii. Classification (NCBI taxonomy): domain Eukaryota; kingdom Metazoa; phylum Chordata; class Aves; order Psittaciformes; family Psittacidae; genus Micropsitta; species Micropsitta finschii. The sequence continues at coordinate 16,904 of JAVHNF010069322.1, read as the reverse complement.
GGCAAAGCTGCATAGGCTCATGACAAGCTGTATAAGCACCATGAAAGTTTATTGCCTCCCTTCATCTCCAGTTTTATTTCTGGAAGCACGAGCACCTCACTAGGCAGGGCAGGACCTGGCCAGCATTAGGTGACCGTGGGTATCTGACGTGACCGCTCCATATAAATCAGCTGTGTGGTGAAGTGTTAAAGGTGTTAAATAGACTGAGTTACACATGAATTCTGCTACCCAGAGGTACTGCACGGAGAGGCCCTGGAAGAAGCTGTAGTTTTGCACATGGGTTTGACTGTGAGTGCTCTGGGGATGAGGATGGAGTGATGCCTAAGTGTAATTTGTGTAGCAATTGACTCCACAATCAAGGGAATGCTCTTTTGCCTGCAAGTTCTAGTGCTTGTCCCTGCTTTGCAGATGCTGATGCCAGTGTCAGAATGAGATCACACACTTAGGAAAACTAGCGGCAGCTGTCACAAGTGCCAGTAAGGAATTGCTTTTAACTTTGGAGAAGCCGGACACTGAGCATTCAGAAAAAGCAGAATCACTGCTAGGCTGACCAAGAGACTGGGCTGCTCTCCCCTCTGAAGAGCTGCTCACCTTTCTGATTTTTGGCTGCAGGTTTTCCAAAAACCAATGGCTGATTCAAGCTGTCTTACAGAAGGAGAAATGGGGCTGATCTTTGTTAACTGGAAGGAACTCATCATGTCAAATACAAAGCTACTCAAGTGAGTACATATCTGCATTTTCGTGTTTTCCTCTTCATCTTCATTCTCTTGTTTTGTTCCCCAGGAGGTTTTCTGCATTTACAGTAACTATTTCTGTCCTTGCCTATTATTTCCTGTGCATGCATGTATTCAAAGCAGCTAAACAGATGAGAAGTGGGGAGGGGGAAGGAATAAGCAGCAAGAACAGATGCATATTTGCTGTAATAACTTAGAAGCAGAGCCTACAGAAAAAGCACGTGCACATGAGGCATTCTTCCCCCTTTTTGGCAAAGCAATCTTCTGTTCTGTAAAGATAGATACAAAGTGGATAATAATTCATAGAAATGGGGTGCTGGCTGAACACAGAGATCGATGCCAGTTGTGTCAGAAACAGTGTCTCAGTCCCACAGACCCCATCAGGCTCAGTGGGCTGTGCTGGTGACTCCATGGGGGTCCAGGCTGGACCATGTGCTGCCTGGAAGCACCCGTGCCACGGGAGGGAATTCACCTCACTGGCTCGCATGATGGATGTTGTGAGGATCTTGATTTAGGCCTTGCAGACCTGGCAGCCAAGTTGGATGATGATTGCTTTCCTCTTCAGAGCCTTGCGAGTGCGTAAGAAAACAGGAGGAGAAAAAATGCCAGTGCAGATGATCGGGGATATCTTGGCAGCAGAGCTCTCTCACATGCAGGCCTACATTCGGTTCTGCAGCTGCCAGCTTAATGGAGCTTCGCTGCTGCAGCAGAAAACTGATGAAGATGCTGATTTCAAAGACTACTTAAAGGTATCTTATTCAGTAGCTTTTGTGCCTCCCCCTTTCCTCAATGACAGGAGCCCATTTAACCAGCATTAACTGGAGCAAAATAATCCAGAAAAGTCTGTAAAATCAGCTAAGAACTTGCCAAGGTGTATCTGTATGATAACCGTGGATAACACTGTGTGTGCTTTTTATTTATATACCTGTCTTTCTAGCTGATTTATTTCTCTATTTCCCATTTCATTGCTTGTTACGTCAGTGTAACACTAACACCACAAACCTATGGTGCCAGTATCTGCACCTTCCCACAAATTCATGCTGGCAGAAGGGGTAAGAGTTTGTGGAGCTGAAATAAAAAAGCTGTTGTTCTGAATGCACTTGAAATTCAGTGTGTCTGAGCAGTGGGGCTGTAGCTGGGGCCAGAGGTGTGCCATGAGCATCACAGGCAGGCACACAGCAGGAGTAAGTAAGGAATTTCTGCCATGCTGCAGCTGATGCAGTGGCTTTGAGGCCATGAAAGCAGAGATGTCAGAACTGCTGACATCAGTCATTTGTTTCTTTTATGGCTTTGTTTTGTTTTCAACCTGAGTGGAGCCTGTAATGCCAAAGTCAACCCATCACATGCATCCAAATTATTTCAGAATTCATGCATTCCACACTAGCTTTTTAAACAGATCTA
>JAVHNF010069316.1:12015-24192 GCA_034783455.1 Micropsitta finschii | reverse complement strand
TTGGAGGAAACTGCTCTTCTTTCATACTGAGTTTTGTTTCAGGGTGGTGTGTGTGAAAAATAACACAAATAGGAGTATTTTTGGATGATCATACTGAACAGTCAGCAAGAAGAAAAGTACAGTATGGTGAAGGGAAATCTGTTTGTAGTAAAAGCAATATGAGCTTGTGGTTTGCTAACGGGACCAAGACATGAATTTTCACTTTAACCCTAGCTGTAAAACTCCCTCCGAAGCTGAGGAAATCACTTGATCTCCTGTCATTTCACCTCGGTTTCTTCCTCTCTCTATTAGTGGCAGTCATGACCCAGCTCGCCAGAATACTGTTCCTCTTGAAGTTCAGTTACTATCAGAGGTTTTCTAACTTAACAATCCCACTTTTTGTCAACGTTCAGAGTGCCCTTGTCTTACTTTCCCAATTAAATGGGCTTTTATGGCTTTCATTCTTTCTAGCTCAGCAGAACCACTGATTCTAGGAGGGAGAGCAAGACTCAGTGCTGCCTTGTGCATTATGCAGCAGATTTTCAATGGCATTCTCAGGTTAAGAATTCACTGCTGGTATTTCAGTGGGACATAAATATAGTTTTGTTTTTCTAAGCACAGCTGGTCTGAGCTCCTTGAGAAAGGGTAATCACGAGACAGGCTTGCTGGTTTTGCAGGTACATTTGCAGTAGCCCCAGATTTAATTAGATATAATCTGTGCACCTAAACTCGTATGAAGAAGAAACTTAAATTTAGCCAGCTAGGAACACCTAACTCCACAAATCCCATTGGCACACCAGGGTGCAATCCAGCTTTTCTCAGCTTTCTGAAAGCTTTGGCTGTGTGCCCTATGTGTTGACCATCTTGCTCATGAAGGGCCTCAGTTTTGTTTTCCCTTTATTATTTCCCCTTTGAGGTATCTAGTGTTGCCAGTGGTTCTCACAAGAAGCTGTCCTTGTACTCCTGCCAAAACCAGAATCAAAGCCTAAGCCAGCCTTTAACTGGGCATAAGAAGGAAATGATGCTCTTCTTCTTTTGCTAGCAGCATCACTTCCTCAGCCTCACAAATAATTTCTGGTCCAAGACTTCTTCACTGTTGCATTTAAGTGTTTTGCAATTCTCATACCAAATGCTGAGCAGTATTGTTAAGCATCTCTCTCCTTCTTGTGTGTGTATGTCCCATGCACCAGGAAGTGCCAGGTTCATGGATCTTTTTATCAGAGCTCATCAGTTCTTGCTTTCCTGAGTCATCTTTTGGATTGTATGACTTTTAAATATCTGCTAACTAGAGGGTGGTGTGTTGAGATGACTGGGTATAGGGAAGAGAAAAAGAAAAGCAGAAGTCAGCAGGTTGGGTAGTCAGCAGTATGTTGAAGATAAACCCTTCCCTGGAGGAGTTACATCCTGTAAGGCCCAGGGCATTTTGAGTGTTACAGGCTTGAAGGCTGACAAATCCTGTGTTTTCCTGCTAATTATTATGAACAGAACTTACAAACCCCCTACAACAGACCTTTAAATACAATTGCACTTCAACTCTGACTGAAGTAGAGGAAACAAACTAAAATCTAGTAAGCCGTCTTAGAAAGAAAGTATTTCCCATTCTAGTCCATACAAAACTTGGCATCATTCAAATAGCACAGGTGCATTTGGAAGGCATTTGGGAAGCAAGAGAAACTTTACAGCATTCTCTTTGCTCCCACTTCACTCCAGCAGGCTTTTGTTCTTCAGCATAGCTGCCTTTGCAAGGCTGCGTCTTGAACTGTGCCATTTTTGGCTGAAAGTTACCAGGCTTTGTCACTGAAAAAAAGTATGGAGAGAAAACAATGAAAATCGTAGTTTTCTTGCCTAAGTGAAACAGCAAAATTGGTTTGGCTACTTTGGCATGAAAGATGAGGCAGAAAGTACAACCTCTCCATTTTAAACAACATAACTACTGTACAACCCACTTTGCACAAGTGGATCCATAGACATAGGCAGGACAGGTTTCGAGAGAAACAGGTTGCAAGGAGAAGCCAGGCAATCTCTTGAACGCCTTTCACAACAGTGTGACCCTTTGATACTATATATGCACAAGGTTTTGCTAACTAGCAAAGCTTGGTCTACCTGTGTATGTGTGGCCCACCTGCATGTACATACTCTCTGTGAACCTTTCCTTCAGCCCATTTGCAGTTTGCCATGGGATTTAGCAGAGTTCTGCAATCTCAGAGAGGTCTGGCTCATCAGATGTAGTGTTCAATGGGACTGGTTTCTACTGCAGCAGGACTGATGGGAGGATCAAAGTCTTGGTATAAAATAAAAGGAGTTATTTGCATTTTGTGTGCTGAAATGTTTCTATTTCCCTCCGTTGTTTTTTTTTTTTTCATTAGTATATTAAGCTATTGAGTTCTCCAGTAGTAAGCAAAATACTGTACCAAAACATTTATTAAAGGGAAGATTGCCTCTTCTGTTACTGTGAAGAAGGGTCTCAGAAACTGGGAGGGTTTTCAGTTTGATCAACATTTTGCTCTAAAATCACAGAGGTGCGCACTTAGGCAACGCGATACCTTGGAGGATTCTTGCTTACCCTGAAAAGCCTGTGGTCAGCCAGAAATTTGTCAGATTGTCTCTCAGGTCAGGAAGTAGTTCTGGTTTACAAATTTAAAAGCCAAAATCTGGTTTAGTGTTTCTTAAATGTCAAAACAACCCTCTGACCTTGAAAATTACTTTCTCTGTCTGCTTTCTGTGCTTTTAAGTAAAACCCAGTCCTTTTTCTTAGTGAAATAGTGTAGCCTGTTAGTTGTCAAATCTGAGAATTTAGAGAAGGGAGAGTGACATTAACTCATCTTTTCTCTCCCTTTGCCAGTACAAGAATGGGCATCATTCATATCAATGGCAGCTGGGAGGGAAAAGGACTTCTAACCTTTAACTATGCTTCCAGTTTATTTCCATAATGTACACTGTATCTTCTCGACTGCTTAGTCTTCTGTCTGCAGCATTTCAGATCTTATAATAGTAATAATACATGGAAGGGCAAGTTTTGCTGCTGTGTATCAGAAGTGACCTCCAGTGCCTCTGTTTGATCTGTCCCCATCTAAGTCTTGCAGGACGATAAAGGCCATATTTAGTGCAGCTGGCCAATTGCACACTTCTGTAACCCAAACTGATCGTTCTTGACCCTTCATGTGATCAGTTGAACTTAAATATGGCATTGAGCAGCCCGTTTAGTTTGCTTATCTCCACTGTTCACCTTTTCCAGAAAGTCATTTTGGCACTTCTGAAAGTTTGGTGGTTCTTCCTTCTCTGAAAATATGCCCTTCCTTCATCCTTTCTTCATGTGCCTCTTTCTCAGTCTTTCTTTGCCTTTCAGAGAGAAGGCATCTCCGTGGTGCCCTGTTTCCAGCAGAGCAGAAGCAACCTTGAGGTTCTCACTGTGAAGGAGAAGTGGCACGGGAGGGAGCAGACTTAAGCCTCTCTTTCCTCTGGCAGCAGAGCACAACACATCCTCCCTTTTCCCAGCAGCTGCTGTTCTGTACAAAAGCGACTTCAGACCCTTTTGGTTCTGATACGATGAACCTTTAAAGTTCCCACAGTGTGAGCTCTCGGCCTCTTTTGCCTCAGTTATCTGTAGTATCTAATGTTACTGCATTCTCCAAGACTTTCTGCCTGAGCAGTTGGAATTACTGTGTAATTGTTACTGACTTAACTTTCCTTGGGTTTCTGTGAAGTAAAGTGGTCATATTTTCAGCACTGATCTGTAGAGGAAGCTGAGACATTCTTGATTTGACAGAACACCTGAGCACAAATTTCTTTTAATTTAAGGGTGGTTTTAAGAGAAATTATTTGAAATGTCTGCCTCAAGTAGTGTGCTGAAGAGCATCTTAAAAAGAACTGGGTGGTCATTATAGCAATTGAATAATTAGGTACCATTGTTATAGAAAGATGGGGAAACTGAGGCACAGCATTTGCTTAAGGTCATACAACCTGAGAGCTGATGCTTACAGAGTTAAGCAGCTTTCTTTTCATGTTTTTTTTTTTTTTGTGCTTAAATTCCTTCCTTTCTCTCCGTAGCTGATCATTCAAAAGATTGAACAAGGCTCTTTGGAGGTTAAATTTGGAGGTGTTTGCTCTAGTGTTCCATTGCAATGGTTATTCGGCCAGTTTACAATGTAGCATTATAAATTAAGTATATTAAAATGCTAAAAAGAAATACCTGCACAGTGATATGCAAAGTTAATATGAAGCAAACACCTACTAGTGGTCTGTAGTTAAATTATTTAATCTAGAACTAATCTACTGTTGAAACCAGTTTCAAAAATGAAATAGTTCTATTGCTGAACATAATTAATTATTCAAACCCATAGGGCTAAATCTGGCAGTGACCTAAATGATAGGAGAGGATTACATATCAGACACAAGTGTGTGGGAAAATAAGCAACATATAATATACATTGCCCCGTTTCTCTCTTATCCTACTTTTGTTGGTAGGGTTTTTTGCTGTGCTGTCTTTGCTTTCCACTTCCTCCCTCAACCTTCTTGAAGGAAGAGAATTCCCCCCACAAATCAAAACAAGATGGAGCCCTAGAGCCCCACCTGCTGACTTGAGGAAACCGAGAGAAGAAAGAGAAGATGCCTGGTCCTGTGCCAAGCATTCAGCGCTGGGCTTGTAGCATTGTGATGTGGCACTTAAAGCTCTAGGGGACCTGGAGCCGGCGTTGCAAATGCAACAAAAACTCTCATGAAAAAGAGCTTAACAGTGTGTTGAGCTGGTCTGCGATGGCCTCGGGAAACCCCCCTGGCTAGACAGGGCCTTTTTATCCACTACATTGCTCCGACTCAAAGAGAAATCTCACATAACTTCCTTGACCAGAAGCTGAGCGTGCATGTAGTCTGCAGCATAGGGCTTTGCAATTTCCTTATTTTCAGTTAATTATTTCCCACGTCCTGCTCTGAAGGAGTCTGTCCTATCCTTCTTTGCTGTCTCATCACATGTAGAGCCCAACGCTGCAAGCACATGGCATGTCCTCGGGGTTCCTGCCGCCCTTCCTTTGTGGTCAGATCCGTAGCTGATGTAAACTGGCCTGTGGCCATTGGGGATTTTCACTGGTTGAACACTTGGCTCTTTGATTCCCAGAGAACTACTCGTTTTTAATAGCACCACGGCTGACACTACTCGTTTTCAGGCTCAGGACCATCTACAAGTGAGCGCTTGCGTATTAATTACAACAAAGAGCAAATCTACTTGACATTTTGATTTTGTTTTTCTTGTTGCCTTGCAAGCTTGAAAATGAGCTGCTTTTGCCAAAAAAAAAAAAAAATCAAAATGCATTTCACACTTTTTTTTTTTTAAAAAAAAAAAAACTTAAAATAGGCCCCTTGAAAAAACTGACATGTTAAACACCAGCAAGAAAATGATTATTTGGACATATGGCTCCTCTTCCTGAACTTTGCGGAAAGGTTAGATAACGCTCTTTCACATCTTAAAAGACTAGACTGCTGCTACATTACTAACATATTCTTATGTAATAACCCAGCACTGATGATACTTTATCCAGTCCTGGTAATGTAAGACTCATTTATGGTTTGGTCAGTTATAAGGGATTTGTTTTTTCACAGATTATCTTCAAATTTGTTCTTTTTCATTACTCTGTCCTAGAGTAGAATATGAAATAGAGTAGAATCATAGGCAAAAATGTCTTATAGCTGTGTCTTTCAGCAGGGTTTTGCCTTGTATGGATTGTTTCTATTCAGTGTTATATGATTAATACAAAAGTAAAAAGAAATTTAGAAACCCCACTCTTAAGTGAAGACAAACACTTCTGAACGCATCCGTTTACTTTTCAGATAAGGCTGTTGCATAAAGTGAAATATTTGTAAAAATGAAAATAAAGCTGCCAAACCGTCTCAGATGATAAATTTTCACAGGAAGACTTGCCATTACCTTTGTCACAACTGGTGTCAGCAGTCATGTAAGGTTTGCAGGTGCTTGCAGAATGCATAGTCGTATAGGTGAGCTGGCCAGGAAACAGCGGTGTCCCATGGTGAAAACATTTGGAGTATGAAAATGAAACTCTGTGTGACTTTTTCATACAGAAACGAGTTGTCAAAAGACCCACCTCTGTAGAGCTAATGCCTCAAGGGCCAGCACTCCTCCAAGGGTAAGGGAGTGTGGGAGTCTGCTCCTTTCCAGGTCTCCGTCATCACATCCTTATTCATCAGGCTCTAGGGTCAGCCTCTTTCTCTGGCTTTGAACTAGAATTTCTGTCCTGGACCCCCAAACCTACCCTAATAATATTTTCATTTAAAATCACATTTACTGCAAGTTGCTTCCTGTTCACTGACAGAATTCTGCAACGGGAAATTGTGGAATCACAGAATCCTGAAATGATAAAAATCAGGAATGATCTCCTTAAGTCATCTGGGCCCAACTCTCACCCTGCTCAAAAGCGGAGCCTGTGAGGATGAGGTTGCTTTTTTAACCAGCTCGTTTGTGTGTGCATTTATGTCCTTCTGTGTACCCATTTTTAAGTTCTTGCATCCAACTGCATGTTTTTTCAATAACTGTACTTCTGAGACTTGAGATTTTTAGAATAATTTTAGGTCCTTTAATTAATAAGCAGAAACTCTTGATCCAGAGCTGTCCTGCAGAGGAATGAATGTACAGCTGTATAGCCACTGTACCAGACTCTTGCTGTGCCTGGTTCTTTCCTCTATTTTCAAGACTACTTTGTTTAGTGTCAGTGGGATATGGGGCTTAAATATGTCCCCTAAGACATAAAATAATGCTGTAACCAAGGACTGGCACTGGCAATGCTTAAACTGAACCCTATTCATGCATAGGGGGGGACCCCAATTCTGCTGCCTTGCATTTATCACTACTCTGTTGCACACAGGATGTTCAGCTGGATGGAGCAGTGGTCTAATCTGATGTGGCACCTCCTACGTTTTTATCTTGTCAGTGTTTTACTTACATGAATTAATTTTGGAAACACTCTTGTGACGTTAGTCATTGTTACGATTCCCATTTTAGAGACCCTGTGTCTAATTCTTAATTATACTAATTCTTCCTTATGCTGGTGAGGTTCCGAATCTGTGAACGGGTCTCTCAACTCAGGGAGATGGATTGCACAAATGTCAATGGCAAAATAAGAGTTCATTGCCCTGTAGCAATTCTCTGTTCCTCTAAGGCTGGAGAGAAATATTAGAAGACAAGTATAAAAGAGGCTCTGTTGATTTGTACTAGGGGCTACATGGGAGCTGCATAGCTTAAGCCTGTAAGAGGTGTTGTATTGGCCAAAATGAAATTACTGAGACTGTTGACACTTCTTTCATTGTGGCCACAATCTCATCAAAAGAAAATGAAAGCCACCTCTTCTGCCACTTCTTTTCCTTTTGTCTGAATACACAATGATGGAATTGACACCCTACCCCCCAGAAAAAAAAACAACAAACCCAGAATTAGAGGCAGTGGGCTTTGACGGGGGGAGCAAGAGACTGAGGCTTGCCCAAGAATGAATAGCAAGCCATTTAAAAAGTAGTCATTATGTGCAGAAACCAGAAGGATCCTCTGTCTTTCTGTATGATAAAACTACCAGTGAAATGTATTGCAAGATAATTAGGAGCAAACAGGCAGGAAAAATGAGTGATGCGCTACTCTTCATTTCCTGAGCTAGTCTTGTTCCAGCCACCTTGCAAGCTGAGGTTGTTTCTGTGGGGATAGTGGAGGTGGAGATCAACCCTGTCTGTGTCTTCTTTCCTTACGGCTTCACGCAGCCCAAGGGCATGATGGACAATCGTATCTGCTGCAGAAAAGAGGCAGAACTCTACACCCTCCTCTGACTCTTTGGCTTCCCGTTCTATTTATATCCAAGTCTAAGAGAGAAGGAGGTATGTGCAGAATAGAGACCCTTGCAGCTGTCCCCGAAACTAAACTAAGGGCTGGACAGAGAAGCCAAAAGCCCTCAGTGGAGTGATTTTGGGGGAATTTCACTGTTTTAGCGTGCTGAGGCTGTACAACTGCCCAGACAGATGGCAATACTTTTGTTCTTACAGAGGCTTTGTCCTGACTGAGCAATATGACAATAATTGCAATTTTTACTCAGCATTAAGCCTATGGAAAAGCCTACAGAAACAAGACGTCTTTAGATGAGAAAGACCGGAGGCAGAGGCACAATACCTGTCACCTCCAAATGCAGGAGGTAAGGTTTGTGAATGTGTGACAGGACCAAAGTTAGCAAGAGGGATAGATAGCATGTTTCACGTCAGCATTTAGAACAGAAGTGGGGCAGATGTCCGCTTCAAAGTTCTTCACGTCAAAAGTGTAATTGTCTTCCCATGAAGGTAAGAGAGAAAATTAAGCCTCCTGACACCCTGAGATACGTATGCTTCTTTCAAAAATCATGGAATAAAATAGAACAGAGTAGAATAGGCTGAATATAACACACGGTGCTGTTTAAGTCATTTTAATTTTGGAGCAGAGATGCAATCTGGTAACAACAGTATGGATCGTGATAGAGGGTAGAGAGCGAGTTAATGTTTTCAGTGTTTTTGAGCCTTCTGAGGCCTTTACAATAAGCATCCATATAAACATACAGAAAATATCACCTGCAAGAAGTCACTCCCTTACTAATCGGCTTCTTAACCAGTGTTCAGATTTCCTTAATTCATTGTGAAAACACACTTTTGGAATGTTACTTTCCAACCCAGTGCAGCTGAAGAGGAAGAAAGGCAGGAGCCTTGCTCTTCTCGTGTCTTCTCAACCAGCTGTTTTATAGAGTTCACTTAGGTTGCACTGTTGCTTTTCCAGTGAAGGCCAGGGGATTGCACTGGTGCTCCTGAGGGCATGGCTCACTTTTCAACATCTTATTTCTGAAACATTTTGTACTATTTTGATTTTCTTTTAAAAGAGAGGCTCTTCCACACAATCGGCTGTTACATTTGGATTGTCTGAGAGAAAAAAAAAATGCGGAGTCTCTGATGTTTCGTTTTATGTTTCCCTATTGACAGCAAATCTCTGAAAGGAATTGTCTTGGGAACTGCACAGTGTCAGGAAAAGGTGTTTTAGGAACCAGTCCTGGACTTTTGCTGTAGTTGGTTTTGTTTGGGGTGGTTTGTTGGTTGTTTGGGGGATCCTGGTAATCAGTATGATAGGAAATAAGTGTGTTTGTTTTGCCCTAGAAAATCGAATTGCATCAGTGACAGAAATGAACTGGGTAAGATGCAATGCATGGTACTTACCTTAGCACACAAAGGTATCTACCAAGCGTAGTGGTGCAAGTTGGGAATTATTGCATTCCCAAAAGATAAGCAAGGAGTAGATTTCCGTAACGGGCAGACTTTCCAGTCTTTTCCTCCAATTTCTTATGTACTGAATAATAACCATATATTCACCCTCTCCAACATGCTGTGCTGGTTTCCATCTCTGAACAAAAAGCACAGACTCACAGCTGTTTATGAAGACAAGCCAATAAATCTAGAGGAATATATTTATATAACTTATCCTGAGATTACATAGTTAAATGCCATTTTTTTTTCAGGTAGGCAGCGCTCCTTCATTGCAAAGGAACCAAATTTCTCTCTGTGCTACCCAGTTCTGTTGATTTTCCATTAATGTCAGCTCATGTCAGCCCTACTGAGTGTTACAAGTTGCACTGCAGAGTACTTTATATACATTAAAGGAGCAAGTACTTTGCCGTTTCCAGGTCCTTCCTAGTCTCCTGTTGTTTTGCGTCCTGCTTTTGTCTGGCGTTAAGTGATGCATGTAGAAGACAGAAAGTGAGCAGCAATGCCGGTGGCTTTTCCTTTCCTCAGTCCTGCCATTTGCCACTGACAAATCCAGGTACAGTTCTCATAAAGGTCTGTTCCCATGCTGTAGCCACACTTTCTTCATAGGAAGCAGGTACCTTACACGTGAGCTTGAAAGCTTGCTGCAGCACTAATTGCCTTTGCCATAACAAACAGCAAACTTCATTCAACTGATCAGACTGAGCTTGCAATTCTTGCTTCTTTGGCTAAGCCTTCCTGATGCATGCAATGATTTACGTGAAGGAAACGCAAGCAAGAGGGTGTGATGCAAAAGAAAGAGATCACCACCGTGTATCTAAATTAAAATCCATGATAAAATCTCAGGAGGGGAAAATGATGTACGTTTTTCTGGAGCTGCTCTTGGCCTTTTGTGTTTAGACTCCTGCTCTGCTCTTGGTTGATATTCAGGTAGAAATCAGGAGGTCTTTTGACTTGCAAAGCTTGTAGTAGAAGGGGGCCTACCGAGAGCAGGACTTAACAGTAGCGCTTTCTACATGAAGCATTGTAGGAGATTTGGGGATCTACCATATCAGGAACACATGCTAATAAAATACGTGCCACAAAGTAAAAACTCACCTGGGTGAAATGCTGCTCCTTCTGATATCAATGGAAATTTCCTTTTGACCAGGGGTTGCTATGGCAGCAAGCACTGGAAATGAGAACAAGGACATTTTGATATGTCTACACTGTGGATTGCAAATTATGATACCCGAGTTAGTTTTAAACAGTCTTGCAAGAAGTGGTCTAGTTAAGGCAGCCTGGAACACCGCATGGCCTAATTCACCATGCTGAGTAGCTTGCTTTCCTCTGTGCTCAGAGTCCATCCATGCCTGGGGTAGAGAAGAGGTGAAGAGGCGTTTGAGGAGATGCTCATTTTAGGGCAATGGGATGGGGAAGAGACTGTGACAAGGAGTAGTTTAAGGAGGGAGAAACAGCATGAGAGAGATCAAGCTAGAAAACAGGAGGAACAGCAGTCCATGAAGTCAGCTGAACGTGGAGGGGATGGAAGCAAAACCAACAGCAACAGAAGAGATGCAGGTTTGGAGGCCTGGAGGACCAAAGTGTCTTTTCCCATAGAGCATAGACTCTCAGCATTTCCATTGTCAGATAGACACCTTCAAACCTCTGAATGATGTATCCTCACACTCTTCCACTAGCTGATCACCTTGTAAGCACCATTTTTCTTGTGCTGCCAATGATGCTGCTGGCTGAAGTGGTGAAGTTCTGTACTACAGCTCCATAGGTGCTAACCCACCTGAGCAGCAGCAGCAGCATGGAACCGCATTCCATTTTTAAGTTGGCTTTAAAAGAAAACCTTGAGAAATTATATTGAAAATGCATTACTGTGATGTTAATGTTACTGAGTCAGGCACTTAAGTTAGGAAATGCCATAGTTAATGTTGTCTGTGCAACCTTACTGAGCATCCCTTGTACCATTACCATAGCCTGTAATTACATGACTGCACACTGTTTCTTCCACTGTGAACCTCTGCATCAAGTGGTCAGGTCCTCTGCGTATTTCATTAGAAACATAGCTCAGAGCTGTTTTGTACCCTGCTGGATTATTAGTTTGGTACTGACCCAGGGAAGAGAAAACTACTTTGTGTCACTGTGCTCTACAGAAGCTCCTTATGTGGAAAGCAGTTGATGCCTTGATGGCACTGTATTTCTCTGAAATCTTTTCTGTTCTCTGTTACTGTCTTGCCTCCAACAGTCCCATAATATTTCAAACAGAAGCAATTCATATTTTGGGAAGGCTGGGGAGACGACTCATAAATAGCATTTAATAGACCTCATTAAGTCCAATGTCCCATTTGCTTCTGCAGTGCATCCCCCTCTTATTGACCCTGGTTAGTTCTTCCTGTAGTCTGTGCTGAATCAACAGGCCCCAGTGGATGGGTGGGCAGATGGGACACAGTCATCCAGCATGTGGCATTATGAGGTGACATTTTATAACTGGGTGTGCAAACTAATTTTAAGTATCCTTCGGGGCATAATTTTGCACTGAATAAAACACAGAAATTGTATTTTGATTTTAGCTGTTTCCATGATTCTAAGATTAACTGGAAAATCACTGTTCTTTAACCACTCTCTTCTCTATGAATACTTTTCTATCAGGTTATTGTTCTTTGTCAAATCTCCCCTTTCATCGAGTATTTCTGGTAAGACTGGACGTGCTCTGGGTTTCCATATGTGCAGTGATTATAGGCATGCAGTAGACAGCAGGAAGATATGAGTCAGCTGAAAAGTCATCGTGAGTTTAAAGACTGGAAAAAGGGAAATATAACCCCCATTTTCAAGAAGGGGAAAATGCATGACCCAGGGAATTACAGACCAGTCGGTCTCACCTCTGTGCCTGGCAAAATCTTGGAGCAGATTCTCCTGGAAACCATGCTAAGGCACATGAAAAACAACAAG
>JAVHNF010069314.1:21170-31706 GCA_034783455.1 Micropsitta finschii | reverse complement strand
CTCTGGGCAACCTGTGCCAGGACCTCCAGCACCCTGCAGAGTGTCTCAGCAGAGGCCAGGGCTCCATACAAAAAAACATCGCTAACAAATGTGTTAGGTTGGTTTAGAGACACAAGGAAAAAAATGACTGCTGCTGAGAGACGCCTTTTACCTGTGCAAGGATGCGAGTGCTTTTACTCACACGTGGCAGGCACGGGCTGTTAATTAGGAAAATGAATAAGAGGAAAGGTTTCATGAGGTGCACGCATAACCATCCAGGTGCTGCTCCGTATAAAGCATGCTGAGAAAAATGAGCCCTTGCAGCATCTGAGGAGATGGATTATCAAAACCACACAGTCGCACTAACAAGACATACGTATCTGCTTTGCCAGTACACTTAGGATGCCTGCACTGGTGAAACAGGGAGTGGGGAAAGTAAGTGCTTGGCTGCGCACCTTTCTGAGGTAAGAAAATTTATTAGGTAAGAAAATACCTGAGATTTAGTACTGGTGCCACATCCACAGTAAATGCACCCGTCCATTACCCGTCTGCTTGCTTGAAGTGGAAGATGCAAAACAGACCACCTGAAAATGTCTAAAGAAACAGAGCTGCTAGGAAAATATTCCCTATCAAGATACAGCACTGCCTACACCGATAACTTACCATTTTACACACCCACCCTTAGCAGTTTCACAGAAATTCCCTGCATTTCTAAAGCTTAAATCTATGTATTTTAATACTGCCTTGTAAGCCAGCACAGATTGAGAAGCACAGGCTGAAGGCTATAACTATGTCCTTAACTCACCACTATGTGCGTAAAAAATCCTACAAGCTCATCAGTGGTTAATCCATCCTATGAAAAGTGCCACAGTACGTTGACAAAATTAGAAATACAAGTTTGTTATTTTAATGAGTCACTGACATCTGCTGCTTATTCTTAGTTTTCAGCCGAACTCCCCTGCTCTGACATCATGACGCATGTGATTTTCATTTGATTACTGCTCTTAAGCATTGGCTCAGTCCTGTGTATTACTTTGACAGCATTTCTCCTCATTCATTATTTAACAATAACTTTTGCTTACCAAGCACATTTCAACACAGCTAACTAAACTAAAAGCATGTCCTAATCCTTAATGAAGTCCAAATGCTTCTCCTGGGAGGCAGGTAAGTATCATCATCATTTTCTGGATGGGAAAGCAGATATTAAGTAATTTGCCAAGGTCATGCAGCCTGCCTGTGACACAGGTTGGGAAAAAAACACTCTCGGGAGCTCTGACTATCTGTCACCAGGTGTAAGTAACAACTTCAACCAGCTCAGGCACTCCAGACCCAGAGCAAATGCATGGGGAGAGAACATGAGGGCATGAGTAGGCATGAAGAACAAGGTCCTGCTGCGGGGTCATCTCGTCACTGGAAGGCTGTGAGCCTCCACAGTTGGCTGACAACAACTTTAGATATCAGAAAATGCTGAAACAAGGCAGTCCAGTGCCCTGCTTGGGAGCCCAAAGGTCTTGAGATATTAACAGTGGATTATTTTAAGTCCTGCATTTCTCAGTCTCTTTTCAACTCTATGTTTTTAACAATGATGTTATTTAACACATGCCAGTATGAATAAGCTTATTCTTTGTTCTAAGCTGCTCCTATAAAAGGAGCTTGTGTTACACAGACTGCCTATAATTCATTAAGCCAAATACCCTTCCATCTGGAAGCTTATGCAGTTGTTGAAAAGCTGTTACTATAACCTATTGTCACTGCAACTTTTTTATGAACCAACCTACATTTTTATGTCAAAATTTATCTCAACAACTTTGCAGTACTTACTTTCAATTATTCCTGTATCATCAACCTTTAGGTAATGCAGCATTCAAGACACCAGGATAAACCCTCTCTGGCTCTGTTCATACTGAAAATAAATATGGTCTTGTATTTTAACAAGAGCTACACAGAAGGAGACACAGCTTCATGTGCACATCCCAGTGGATGCACAAACCAATGGCATTTATTGATTTTATTCACCCCCAAATGAAACAATCATAAATGAATGCAATAGTCTACTTTAGAAAGAAAAAATGGCTATGAAAAGGGAATTCTTCTCAATGAAAAAAAATGAAATTAGGCTGTTCTCATTTTGTTTTATAAGAAAAAGGGACATACACATGTAAATTCTGCACATTCCAAAGGGCAGATACATAAAATGATGCACAGAGGTAACAAGGCAAAACACCAACAGCAGCTGCTTTATTTGTCTCAAGCCACAATTTATCATAGGACGTGTTTTCCTCCTAGCATCCTGTCCTCTGCCAAAGCCACCTGATATGGAAATGGAGATTAAAAATCCAGCGTGCAAGGAAGCAAAACCTCCTCTATTCTGGCCAGCATGGGAAGGAAGCCTTATTGACTGAGATTCCAGCAACCAGGACATGGCCCTAGTCCTATAACTCTGTAGTAAAACCCTGTGGAGCACCTTTTCCTGACCTTTTACAATAACTTTACAATAGATTATGGCCCTGGCTATACTAGAGGGTTGTACTGGCATAAGCTATACCGGTATGACCAGGACTAATTCTGCAGCAAAGAGAAAGCCAGAATGCTAGCACACAAATTAGAAACAACACAGAACTATATAGCTCACGGGTAGAAAATCAGGTTTTGGCATGCTACTCTATCACAAAATTAGCCAAGGGTGTATCTGTGTTTGTAATATGGCTTCATACCAGCATCACTATTTCTAGTAAAATAAAAATTGCAACCAGAACTGGCATGGTTGGATCAGTAACATTTAAGTCTTGACTAAGCCCTCCAATTAAAATACTGTTTCAAAAGAGAGTGAAATACCAGCATTGTTTGGAAGCTCAGTGTTGTCCAACTGTTGTCCAAGTTTAAAAAGCAGGACTGGAAAAGGAAGTGTCAGTTTTGGAAGCAACAAAGATCAACGCATCTTCAATATGGTGTATCTTGGCAAACTGCTGTGCAGCAAAATAAAGCATGACACAGAACTGCTGCAGCAGTCTTGGACCAAACCTCATGATTCTTACTCATCTCACACTAAAGCAAAACTCTATCTAATTGAAATGATGTAGAGAAGCTGAGCTGAGTAGGAACAGTAGGATTTGGCTCATGCAATATATATATGTATGTTCTGTTGGTAGCTCGACTGCAGACCATATGAGTAATTTAAGCTTTTATTTCTTTGGTAGAAGTATGCATGTTTGGGTGGAGAACAGAAACAGATGGAATGAAAGCAATCGCTGTCAGGTCTTATGTTCAGAAGACTATCTTTCTGAATACAGACACCCTCACCATGTATTTTCTTCTTGTAGCACCTATCGCCCTATGCTCTGAGTACCAAGGCAGTATTATGTGAAGTCCTACACAGACAAACAGCAGCAGGATGGCCTTGTGTCCCTGCATCTTAACTGAAAGGAAAGATGACTGTTTAATCAAATTTTATTGACTGGACACTATTAAATGGCCCACACTATTGAATGGCCCACAAGGAAAAAGCAAAAGCTCAGTGGCTTAAATCTTATTAAACTAGGCTGGGCTAACACTGCAGGGCCTCATTTTATCAGAAATAGGAACAGAAATTCCTTAAGTCTATGGATCAATGATATGTGCTTGCCATGGCATTGGCTATGTGTTCAAAGGCCTTTCACCTTGTGCTGACTTGGGCTTAATTGCCATGGTTTTGGATCCACTTTAAATGCTGAATCTATAGTAGTCATTTCAAGGCCTGATTCAGCTACAGAAAAAACAAGCAGGACTGTATTTGTGATCATGTGGGTACCGGCAGCATGCACACCCCGCCTTTTGGCCTCATGATAGTTCTACAGCCATGCAGACTCTCCCTTTCTGTTCTAGACCTTGGCACCAGACATGTCAGGGGTCTGCTTGGTTTTTGCATTGAAAGGAGTAGCAATAAGGGAGGGAAAAGAATCTCAGTGATCTCAAAAGTGCATCTTCCTTCTTTCTGTTTTTGGGACTGAAGCGCCCTCAGTTACAGTCCTAAGGAGTTATGCTTCTTTGCCTTTTAGCCACATAGTAATATGAAGAAGAGCACACTCAAAGTGCTACACGCAGTTTTTCTCTTTCTTTCCTCATCCAGAGGATCTCTAGCCAGCATATTCTGAGCAGTTTTCTTACCTTCGTCTTGACATGCTGTAGCTTGCATGCTGTGGTCTCCTTTCAGGTCCAATTTTCATAACTCCAACTAACAACAAAACTGAGAGGATACCAACAGGAGGAAGAGAAACAAACAGATTAAATCATCTGTTTAATACCCTCGTAGTGAGCTCACCAGGTCTGAAATAGCAGTGTTTTATAACAGGTATAATCTTGATTTAAAAGCTGCAAACTGTGTTCTCCATCAAAGGTAAGTTCATGGTTCAGCCTGGCACCACAGAAGGTGTATTCGTAGGGAGCACATGGCCAGGAAGACGAAAGGAGAGAGGTAACAGCATGATGATGTGTAATTGCTCTCTGTTAGTACAGGAGGTAAACACAAAATGAGGTTTGCTCAATAACAAATGGCCATGACCTGTCAGTGAACACATGGGCAGAAAAATGAAATTCTGAAAGGGCTTCCTTAGACAGTGATGTGGATCAAAACTCCAACCGGTTTTCAGGTAGTGCTTCATTCATTTAAGAATCTACTTCAAATAATGTGCTTCCATGCAACGTCCAGAGTTTAGATTCAAGTAGCAGAAAGTCTACATCCTAATGGGAGGAAAAAATCTTGTCCTTTAAAACACTTCAAGGCCAGTTTTTTTACAAATAAATATAGGTCCATGAGCCATTAAGCAACTCCCTTTAAATGGCTTAAAACTCCTAAATGCCACAGGAACCCCAGCTTGGATGTAACACAGTGGCAGTATAGGCATATTTAGGATTATTCCTCAAGCCTTTTCCTGCCAGCTCAACTCACCACCCAATTTTTTGCATAATTTAAAATAAAAAGACATTACAAAAATCTTCTAATTAGGCTAACTGATGTTCTGTGACCACAAAACCCACAGGTTTCTAACAAATACACAGACCTTTTTGGAAGTAAAAGGGAAAAAACCCAGCAGAGGAGTTATATGTACCCTCCAGGGAAGGCCTTTACTGGTAATTTAATATCAAATAAACCAAGATCGAGACCTTAAAGGAGCATGGGAAAGTCATCACCCATAGCCTTCTCAATGGAACAACCTTATCTCCAAACCCATATGACTGTTCTGCGATGTACGAAGGGGATATTCAAAGGAAACAGAACAAAAAGATTTAAAAATTATTTTCTTTTGCTTTAATAATGATGGGAAGAAACAGTGAGGGTCTCTGGGATGACCCATGAAAGCCAGGAACTGCTCTGGGAGTTTGTTGCTATCATGAGAGAATCCCGCTCCTCTGACAGTTCAGACAATCCAGAAAATGAAACGTCCATTATGAAACGGATGTATGCCTTTGGCATCAGACCAAGTGGCTCCTCCGTGTGTCCTCTACAGCTGCCAAGTGGAGCACAGTCCTTGCAGGAATGATGGATCTTGGGAGGAGAAACAACTGATGAAATGAGGGAGATGATTTAGAGTAGCACTGATTTCTTGTTATGCTTGACAGCCACACATCAGGCTCTGGGTGTTCTGAGAGAATACTGAGCACAGATTTCTTATCCTTCATATCTTGTCTTCAGTGACTGCTGAAGGGTGAAGTCCAGGGTCCTCTGCCAGTGGGTTCTGTTAACATCTCTGATCTTTGGGGGGACCAAGGTCTCCAGGAAGCTGCAGTTCAGCCTCTGCTCCAATAAACCAAAACCTAACCTTGCCTTTTGTTTTTGGCTAAGACTATGAGATAGGCTACGGTGAAACTGTTTTGGCTTCACCACCATCCTCTGTCCTTTGTTGCCCTGAGTTACAACTTCATTCCATGCTAACCATTACAATCCCCACTGCAATCAGAAACCTAAAATAAGTGCCACCAGACAAACAGATCATGAAGCACTGATGGCAGAAACAGCCCAGAAGGCAAACCTTCTGCTTAAAACTCTCTCATGATTAGGCATAACCCCACTTCATTCACACGCAAGGGAAAATGCTATGAGATTTAATTAGGAGACAGGAATGGGTAAATTCAGGAGGCTGGCAACAGCTAGGTTTGTATTTCATGTGGTTCACAGGGACTGCTCCTTGTGAAGTGCCTCCACTGACTACCTGCTGCAGGAAGGCTGAGTTGGAGGAGCTGATATTTCCCTATAAATACTCAGCCCAGAATGAACAAACTTGCAGGGTGGGTCATGGTTTCTGCAACTGGTTTCCAAGAGGAAAAGCTGCCCAGTAGAAACTGCCTGAAATGGGAGCACATCCTGCATTTTCAGAGGAGACAGCCCTCCCTTTATCCCCCTCTCACAATAAATTTTCCAGGAGAAATGTGTAATAAACATGATTAATTCTAATTTTTATTACTAATGAGGATGTTATAAAAAGAAATGCCTTCCATATAGTTTTATGAGCTAACTGCTCTTGCTCTCAGTTGCAACTGAATCAGCTCAGATCTTCAGGGCATACCATAAGCTTCATCCATTTATCAGGTAGTTTCCACAAGCATTTCAAGTATGTTGAAACTTGCTGCTGAACAACTCTCCTCTCTTTTGCTTGGATGGAATTTGTCATTGTTTTCGCTTTATTGTTGTTTTCTCTGCTAGCATTTGCTTGTGATGCCTGCTGGGGTGCTTGAAATATTGAAGATATTTTTTTAAAATGCTGAAAGGAAACTAATAATCATAAATAAATAATTCTTTAATTTCTCCAAGGAGTTGTCCAGCAAAAAGAAAGAAATTGCTGAAGTAGTTCAAATGTACAAAATAAGACAGGAGGAAGAAAAATGCTTTCCAGAATCTCCCTTCAGGCTTCCTTTCAATGACTTTCAATGACCCATTGCAAGAAAACCAGAGAAACAAAAAGGGGAAGCCAAATCTGGTTTTCCATTTATACTGTGAAGGTGATCTACCCAAGTCAAAATGAAGGCTTGCTGTGTAAGATGGAAAGCAAAGCAAACCAAACCCCAAGACCCCTTCTGGCTTATGCTTTTACAGACTAGGTTTGCAGCCAAGCCACCAACAGGACAAAGACGCTGAGGATTTGAGGGGAAAATAAAGAAATTAAATACAGAGATTCCACCTTCAAAAGCCCTCTGGTATAAAAGTGATAGGAAATATGTATTATTATTATTATTACTTTATTTCACATAGTTATTCAACACAGATTTTTTGTTTTCTAAATTCTGCATCTATCACTTTAAACTTACAAAAAAACCCCAAACAATAAACTCACATCAGAAGTAAAACCAGTCTCTTGCTTGGAGACTTCTAGTACTGCCCATCATTCAGGGGGACATCTATTTACTTCCCTGCTCGAGGATAAGCAAGGATAGGACATGGGTTAAGCTGAAGAGGCATTAAAGAGTCAGCTACATGAAATGAAAGCATACTTCTCTCTGACAGCTGCAGGCTGGTATGATTTTTTTTAAATCGCGCATTAACACTTTGTTTAACATATCTTACATTCCATGTAATGTAGATTTTACGGCACTCAGCTCCCAGTAACATGGATTTTTTTTACCTGTATAACAACTTGAATTATGGTTGATATACATTACTAGAAGTCATCATTCGAGTTTCATTTTTCCACATCAGTTCTCTGGTTTCTTACCTAACTGACAGCACAGGCATACAGTAAAGTTGAAAGGGGAAGACCTTTGCACTAACACAAAATACAAGCAAAAGAGAAACATACCCAGATCTACAAAGGCTGAACAGGAATGAGAATTTAATGGATTTTTTTTGGAATGACATTAAGTTCTTCTACACAGAACTAAGGTTATATACCCAGATGACCACAAACAATTGAGTTACTGTAAAATAACAAGTAATAACCAAGCTGCAGTAACATATCATGTGTTTTCTCTTAGTGTGCCCCTCTGGAGAAGCAAAATGAGCTTAAGCCACATGTGTACATTTGAGACTTAAGCTAACATGTTTTTCTTTAGAAGTGAAGCAGGTTATAAGAAGGCACATAGTCCATTACCACAGCTGAGTTGATGAAAAAACCTCAAATTATGGCTGCTCAGACTCAAAGTGGGCATTTAAATGCCCAAGGGAGCCAAACCAGCCTCTATGGAAAGCCAGCGGAACACTGAATTAGGAAGCTTTGGTATTGTCTAACTTGTTCATTTAAAAAAATCCCTCATTTAAATAAGTTTGCCCACTTGCAGTCTCTGTATTTGCAAGCTCTTTAGCTTAGATGACTCTTGATTTTTTATTTAGACATGTGCCAACAGCTCAAACAACTGTGAAGAACATCACTAACAAAAGATCTTCTTGTCACTGAAGGGATTGTCTTTTTGGAGAATGATGGCTTACAAAAATCAGTCCAAAGTAAAAAAGAAACCAAAACCAAAAAACCCAACCAAACAACAAATAACCCAAATCATTAAAATATGTCTTTCCTAACACAGGAGCTACTTTTTCATTTTGCTCAAGTTCTCCCAGCTCCACATTGCTCTGGTGACTTTTTCCATCTATTCAGGGGCCAGATCTCATTACTGAATTTCAACAAAGGTAGCAAAGACGCCTTAAGGGCTTTGGAGAGCACATTTAATTTTCCACGTCTCTCATTGAGATGGCTGTTTACAGTTGGTGTTGAACAATTTTTCATTTCTTTAGCAGGCAATGTACACAGAAGAAATTTCAGAACAGTAAGTAGACCAGGGCCAGCCCAAACCTGAAATTTTATACCCTGCTTAAGAAACTTAAGGTAATTACACTAAAAGTTCCTGAAAACACTCAATCTATTGACCCAAATGTGTTCTCTTAAACATACATAGGGCTCTCTTATTGCTATGAACAACAGCTTCTATAAAAATGTAAATTAATATTTCAAGCTTCCAGAAGGTTTGTCAAAATATACACTAAAGTTGTTTACTATAAATTATAAATTTGCGGTAGTTATCTACAGCTTACATTATGTTTATACAATGTTTACTAAATAATATTATTTAAAAATGATTGTGTTTAATTGCTACATCTTAAAAACACTGCAATCAAATTAATTCCAGTTTTATTATTTAAGTGCCACTGAGAGTTAAGTATTCAAAGTAGGTGCAATAAAACAAAGCGTGTATGAGGACATTGACCAAGAAGTAGGATTATCCGGGTAAGAAAAATAACAAACAAGAAAGAAGGAAAGACAGGTGAAGCAGACAATAGCGGCTGACTTACTACTTTTTGCACTTCCTGAAAAGTGAATCACCCAAAGGTGATGGTATAAAACAGAACATTTCTGCCATTGTTTGAAGTCATTTTGCTGCAGCTTACAGAATTCATGTGAAAGAATTCTTTCTTGCTTAAAGTTGGAAGGAAAATGTTCCCATTCAAAAAATTAAGTGATTTGCTGAATTACTGGGTTTTGCCCAACATAATCTCAGTTTTCATTCACTACAGTGGATGATAGTGTTCTTACTGTAAAAGCACTCTTCTAGAATCCTTTTCAAGATCATATAACTTTTCTATAAATATATCTCTAATAACACTGTGAGCAGATGTATTTTTATGTAGTCAAGAAGCAGAGGCATTCTTCTTACCCTGCCACAGTAACTCAAACTTTCAGGGGTCTCTGTGCTTACCCAAAGATGTGGAATGAAATTTCACTTCTAGCAAGTCACTGGCATTGGGTTTTGTCTTAGTCTGAACAAACCATGATGAGAATGACAATGTACATATAAAGCTTTAAGAGTTTTCTACCTATCCTAAACCATCCCAAATACTCAGCAAACGGTCTTACATACTGTACCTATCTATATGAGCAGCTCTCAGTGGAGCACAGAGCAATGACTCGTATTTGGTACATCTCAGGTACATGATGCGTGTACAGTGGTACATCTTTCACTATGATTGCAGGAGGTGGTTTGGGGAGTTTATTTGGTTTGCTACATTATTTTTTTTCTTGGATTTCTTGTGATTATATTTGTAGCTATCTGTTTATGCTAGAAATTGCAAGCAAAAAATGCACCTTGCACTGCAAGTAGAATAGTGAAGATCACCTGGCATATGGAAGGTATCATCTTCCAGTTACTGCCAGCAAATTGAGCCTCAGTAATGAATTAGAAGAAATATCCTTTGGGCCTACCTCGAATTCTTAACTCCACAGATGTAAAGAGGTCTTGTGGTTCTGAGAAGACTCACGAATGGTAAGGGCTACAAATGTGTATTCAAATCTCACTCCTGCAGCACTAAATCCACACACAATGACCTTTAAGTTTTCAGCAGCACAGAATGGAAGGCATATTATTACTAAATAAATATGCAAGGCAAAAGGAGCAAAGGATTCTCTGCTCTGGACTCCATTTTCAGGGTGATACAAGGCAAGCCGGATTTGCAAAGTGGGAAGTACTGTATAGAATTCTTTTAGGAATCTTTTTTCCTTCAGATACTGGGAACTGGAATTAAGCAGGCCTCCTACAGGATAATTAAGCCCTTTTCTTATGGTCAGAGAAAGGCACAGCAGGCAGATTTATCTCTCCCCAGAG